>WBNM01033670.1:3957-23096 GCA_013399055.1 Ramphastos sulfuratus | reverse complement strand
CCCCTGCTGCCCTCCCCCTGCTGCCCTTCCCCCTGCTGCTGCCCTCCCCCTGCTGCCTTCCCCCTGCTCTGCTCTCCTCCCCAGGGACTACAGCCTCTCCTATCTCTCCCTGCGGGCCTGCATCGGGCTCTGGACTGCCTTCTTCTGCGTGCTGCTGGTGGCCACAGACGCCAGCTGCCTGGTGTGCTACATCACTCGCTTCACCGAGGAGGCCTTCGCCTCCCTCATCTGCATCATCTTCATCTACGAGGCCCTGGAGAAGCTGAGCCACCTGCGGGAGACCTACCCTGTGCACATGCACAGCAAGCTCGACCTCCTCACCATCTACTAGTGGGTTTGTCCTTCTCAAGAGGCCTTGATAGAGCTCAGGGCTGGAGCTGCAGCACCTCCCCTGACCCTTCTCTTGGCTTCTCTCCTGCCAGCTGCAGGTGTGAGGCTCCAGCCCATCCCAGCAACAGCACACAGCAGTTCTGGGCCAGCAGCAGGATCAATGTGTCCAGCATCACCTGGGAGAACCTCACAGTGACTGTAAGTGCCCTGAGCCCTCAAGCTGCAGCCCTGGGCTCCAGGGGCAGGACAGGGAGGAGATGTGGGCAGCTGGGCTCAGGCACAGCCTCACTGCCCACAGGTTTGCTTGACCTGGGGTGCAAGCAGAGGTGTGAAACCCTCCAGGCAGAGCTCTGAAACCCTCCAGGCAGAGCTCTGCTGCTTCTCAAAGCAGGGGACTGCTGCTGGGACCAGGTGGTGCTCCCCAGGGCTCAGCACTGGGGCCAGTTCTGTTGATGACCTCACTAAGGGGATCAAGGCTGTCTGAGGCACTTTGCAGACAGCTCCAGGCTGGGTGGCTGTGTTGATCTGCTGGAGAGCAGGGGGGCTCTGCAGAGGGACCTGGACAGCCTGGGTCAGTGGGCTGAGGTTCAACAAGGCCAAGGGCTGGGTCCTGCACTTGGGTCATGACAACCCCATGAAGTCCCCAGGCTAGGGTCGGAGAGGCTGGAAAGTGCCCAGCAGACAAGGACCTGGGGGGTTGCTTGACAGCAGGTGAAGATGAGCCAGGGTGTGCCCAGGTGGCCACCAACATCCTGGCCTGGATCAGCAGTAATGTGGCCAAAGTGTCTGGCATCAGCTGGGAGAATCCCATGGTGATTGTCAGTGCCCTGAGGCACTGAGTCCTCAAGCTGGAGTCTAGGAGCACTCCCATGGTGCAAAAGCTGAGGTGCTGCTGGGCTTCCAAAGGTGCCAGTGCTGCTCTGAGAGGTCACTGCTGCCATCTAAGCTGTGCTTTTAGCCTGGCTGCTCCTGGGAGGGAGAGTCCACCTCGTCCAGTCCACCTTGTCCAGTCCTCCAGCCTGCTGCAGGGCTCAGTGGGTGATGTGATTGCTATAGAAGTTGCAGGACCCAAGCTCCTGGCTGCAGCCTGCTTCCAGCATGGCTCCCTGCTGCCTGGCTGGAGGCTTTTATGGATGTCTGCATCCCCTCTTGGCCAGGTTTTGTGAGCCCTCCACTGGGCATGGATGATTTGTCTCTTCTCCTTTCCTACTTTGGTCATCTTAGCCCTCCCTGCCTGTTCCCTCTTTGCCCCCAAGCATTCCCAGTCTTTCCTTCCCCTCTGGTGTCTTCTTCAGCCACTCTTAGCTGCTGTTCAGGTAGAGGCTGTGCCCCAGGTCTGTGGTGTCCATCCCACCTCCTGCCTGTGCTCTCTGCAGTGTATGTGTGCCTTGCTTAGCTGCTGCTCATGCCCTGCCAACCTCAGCCCCAAGGCCCTGGCTCCTGGGCCCAGGTCCTGCAGGGTCTGTGCTCTGCCTGGGCCCTGCTGCTCTGTTTCTCCAGGAATGTCACTACCTGCATGGAGAGTTCCAAGGACCTGCCTGTGGCCGTGATGGGCCCTACACACCTAACGTCCTCTTCTGGTGCTGCATCCTCTTCTTCTCCACGTTCCTCCTGTCCAGCCTGCTGAAGAAATTTAAAACCAGCCCTTACTTCCCAACCAGAGTAGGTGGAAGGTGGTGGCCAGCAGCAGTCTCCACACTTATTTCCCAAGATCACAGAACCCCAGCAGGGTGGGGCTGGAAGGGACCTCTGGAGAGCATCCAGTACAAGCCTCCTGCCAGAGCAGGGACACCCAGGGCAGGGCACACAGGAACACAGCCAGATGAGGCTAGAAAGTCTGCAGAGGAGATTTCACAACCTCTCTGGGCAGCCTGCTCCAGGCCTTCAGCACTCTCACAGGGAAAAAGTTTTCCCTTCTGTTCCCTGACACCTCCTCTGCTCCACCTGGCACCCAGTGCCCCTTTTCCTGTCACTGGACAGCCCTGAGCAGAGCCTGGCTCCAGGTCTGCACATCTTTGTCAGCAGCAGTGAGGGCAGCCTCAGGCTCCTCTGCTCCAGGCTCCCTCAGCCTGTGCTCACAGGAGATGTTCACTGCCTGTAGCAGCTTTGGCTCTGGGCTGGGCTCTCTCAAGTAGTTCCCTCAGGTCCTTCTTGAACTGAGAGGCCCAGGCTGGGACACAGTATTCCAGAAGTGGCCTCAGCAGGGCAGAGTAGAAGGAGAGGAGAACCTCCCTGACCTGCGAACTGCAGCCCTTCTGATCCAGCCCAGGACGCTGTTGCTGATAGCTCCCTTGGAGCACCAGACAAGATTTGTCACCACGTGGTCAAGCCAGGAAATCCTGTCCTGGAGGGCCAAGCTCTCCATCACCTCGGGTGTCCCTCACTCCTTTCCAGGAGTGCATTCCCACCTGCCTCAGGACCATGCCTGAGGCCATGATTTTCTCAGGCAGGGAGAACTCAGCTCCCCCAAACAGACTTTTTTTTTTTTCACCTTCTGTGCATCCTGTGCCCAAGGCTGATTCTGGTGAGGAGCTGCCACAGAAAGAGGGACAAGTTCTGCCTTCTGGGGAACCAGTGATGCCTCAGTCCCTTAGCCCTGCTTTAGCTGTGAGTGTAGCTGTCCCCTACCTGGCAGCAGTTTTGGTTGAGGTTGGAAGGTTTGAAGAACCTTTTCCACTCAGCTGAGCTTTGTCCTGTGCCCAGCACCAGGTGTTGGGCACAGCAGAGCAGTCTGGCTGCCTGTCCTCAGAGTGCTGCCTCAATGTTGTTGATGTCTCCAAGTGCCCTGTACAGCTCTCTGTGGTGCCCCTCTCAGCTCTGGTTTCTTGCCCCAGGTCAGGTCCACAGTCAGTGACTTTGCTGTTTTCCTCACCATCGTTATCATGGTGCTCATGGACATCCTGACTGGGATCCCCTCACCAAAGCTCCACGTCCCCCACGTGTTCAAGGTAATGTAGGGGTTTGGCCTGGAGCCATTCCAGGCCTTCAGAATGCCCCCAGGGTAAGGCTGAGGCAGGATGTGGGTGGGTCTGGAGAAGATGCTGGAATTGGAAGGAGATAGAAGAGACACTTCTGTAGATGCTGGCAGAGAGGCACTGCTGAGGGTGCTGGGAGAGGATGACCTGAAGCCAGGGCTGGGAGATGCCCTGGCACTGGGCAGGAGGGGAGGAATCCAAGGCAGTGCAGTGTCTGGGCTGGGAGCTGATGCTGCTGTGTGTGCTTTGCTGCAGCCTACCAGAGATGACCGTGGGTGGGTGATCAACCCCATAGGACCCAACCCTTGGTGGACAGTGCTGGCTGCACTCATCCCAGCTCTGCTCTGCACCATCCTGATCTTTATGGACCAGCAGATCACAGCTGTCATTGTCAACAGGAATGAGCACAGGCTGAAGGTGAGCAGCTGCAAGAGATGGCCTCTATCCCACCCCGCTCTGCGCTGCAGGGATGGGCAGAAGCTTCTCCTCCAAATGCTTTGTGAAGCCTTGGGTTGGGGGCAGCCAGGGTACATGGCAGGATGGGCTCCTGGGCAGCTCTTCTTGAGCAGAAGACTCTGCTCAGAGCAGTGTTTGAAATGCCAGCAGAGGCTGCAGGAAGGGCTCATTTGGGTGCACTGCCAGAGGGACCAGGCACAGGTGGTGGAGATTTCTGCAGGTGCCACACAAACCACCCAGACCACTCTGGCTGAGCTCCTGGTGGATTTTCATGCTCCAAGCCTGGACACTTCCTTGTTTGTTTCCAGATCTGGTTTGAAATTTTCCAGAAGCTGACCTGTGTGCAGGCAGGGTTGGAGTCTGGCTGGTGACACTGTCCCTGCTCTTGTGCTGTGCTCTGTACCTTGTTTTGATTCCTGCAGAAAGGCTGTGGGTACCACCTGGACCTTTTCATGGTGGCTGTGATGCTCGGGGTGTGCTCTGTGATGGGGCTGCCCTGGTTTGTGGCTGCCACTGTCCTGTCCATCACCCATGTGAACAGCCTCAAAGTGGAGTCTGCCTGCTCGGCGCCAGGAGAGCAGCCCAAGTTCCTGGGGATCCGGGAGCAGAGGGTCACTGGCTTGATGATCTTTGTGCTAATGGGCTGCTCTGTCTTCTTCACTTCAGTCTTACAGGTAAGTGGGGATGCAAACANGCAGTGAACATCTCCTGTGAGCATAGGCCTCCCTGACCTGCGAACTGCGAACCTGAGGGCTGCCCTCATTGCTGCTGATAAAGATGTACAGGGCTGGAGCAAGGCTGTGCTCAGAGATGTCCAGCAGCAGGACAAGAGGCACTGGGTGCCAGGTGGCACAGAGGAGGTGCCAGGGAACAGAAGGGAAAAATTTTCCCTGTGAGAGTGCTGGAGTCCTGGAGCAGGCTGCCCAGAGAGGTTGTGAAATCTCCTCTGTAGACTTTCCAGCCTTATCTGGCTGTGTTCCTGTGTGCTCTGCCCTGAGTGTCCCTGCTCTGGCAGGAGGTTTGTACTGGATGCTCTCCAGAGGTCCTTTCCAGCCCCACCCTGCTGGGGTTCTGTGACACCATCCTCATGAACTCCCTTGCATGCTTCCTCAGGAAGGAGACTGCAGGCTGAGAGGAGGCTCTGTTGCTTTTGCCTCTTACCACAGAAGGCACAGGAATGTTTTCCTGCCCTGGCAGAATGTGTCATTTGGTGGTGGAATCACCTCTGCACCTCCAGGCTCTCTGGACAATAGGATCCTTCTGATGGAGCAGTCCTCAAAAGCCCATCCTGAGGCTGACTCAGCCACATGGTGTCCGCAGTCTGCAATGACTGGAACCAAATGCATCTCAGTTCTGTGCCCCTGGTTGGCCTGAAGGATCTTTGAGGTCTCTTCCACTCAGGTGCACTCTGTAATCCTGTGGGAGCTGGAAAGCTTTGGGCAGTGCCTGTAGAGGAGAGTGGGAGCACTGACAATGCCATTTACACCAGTAAAGGTTGCATTCTTCTCCCCAGTTCATCCCAATGCCTGTGCTCTATGGTGTCTTTCTCTACATGGGGGTGTCGTCGCTCCGCGGAATTCAGGTAGGGACTCAGCAGTGTCTGCTCCCTGCTGCTGCACCTCCGTAGAAGCAGGACAAAAAACAGGGGGAGGAGGAAAACCTCTCCATAAACAAGCCAGGGAAATATTTCTGTAAGGATATTGAGATGGATTTGGGTATTGGGGAAATTTTCTTTACCTAACAGGTCATTAAGCACTGGAACAGGCTGGCCAGGGGAGGGTGGAGTTCCCAACCCTGGAGGTCTTTAAAAGATATTTGGATGAGGAACTTTCAGGCTGTTGGCCGATGGCAAAATTTACACAGAGGGTATTTATAAACACAGAATTAAACAATCTAAAGCAGTCAGAACTTGGAGAATAGGAAAATGGAAACAGGGAAAATACTGAAGTATACCAAAAGGCAGCACCGGCCACGGTCACCAGGTGGACCAAATGCCTTTGCTGAGTGAGGCCAAATGAGCCAAGTCTGAAAACTTAAGGAGACTTACAGGAATTAGCCCAAAGCTGCTCACGAAGGATGTGCAGATGTCCTGAGGGAGTTTTCCTGTATAAGGAAGCTTCCAAAAGCCTGCAATTATAATCCTGAGGGCAAATACGAAATGGTTCCAGAGGCAGAGGGAAGGAGAAGAAAAGTGAGCCGCTGTAAGCTGAGCTGCTGCAGACTTGTAGCTGCTGTGAAACAAAAGCTATGAACGCTGTGATAGTGCTGCTGCAAGCAGGAATCCAGCTAAGGAGCCTCTAATGGGGGAAGAGCTGCTGGGGATTCACTGAGGAATCCTGGTAGCAATTGTCGTGCAGGGAGTCGCGAAGCATGGCGCAGGGAATCGCTAAAGCCTCACCGCAGAATCATTGAACATTGCTGCAGAATTGCTGAGCATCGAGAAGGGAATCCCTAAGCATTGCCAGGGAATCGCTGCTGATCGCTGCAGAATCCCTAAGGATCACTGCAGAATCCCTAAGGATTGCCAGAGAATCACTAAGGGTCACTGCAGAATCACTAAGGATTGCCAGAGAATCACTCAGGGTCACTGCAGAATTGCTAAGGATTGCCAGAGAATCACTAAGGATCACTGCAGAATCACTGAGGATCACTGCAGAATCGCTAAGGATCACAGCAGAACTGCTAAGGATCACTGCAGAATCGCTAAGGATCACTGGAGAATCACTAAGGATCACTGCAGATTGCTAAGGATCACTGGAGAATCCCTAAGGATCACTGCAGATTGCTAAGGATCACTGGAGAATCACTAAGGATCACTGGAGAATCACTAAGGATCACTGCAGAATTGCTAAATATCACTGCAGAATCGCTAAGGATCACTCCAGAATCGCTAAGGATCACTGCAGATTGCTAAGGATCAGTGGAGAATCACTAAGGATCACTGCAGAATCGCTAAGGATCACTGCAGAATCACTACAGATCACTGCAGAATCGCTAAGGATCACTGCAGAATCGCTAAGGATCACTGCAGATTGCTAAGGATCAGTGGAGAATCACTAAGGATCACTGCAGAATCGCTAAGGATCACTGCAGAATCACTACAGATCACTGCAGAATCGCTAAGGATCACTGCAGAATCGCTAAGGATTGCCTGAGAATCACTAAGGATCACTGCAGAATCACTAAGGATTGCCTGAGAATCACTAAGGATCGCTGCAGAATCACTAAGGATCGCTGCAGAATCGCTGAGGATCGCTGCAGAATCACTAAGGATCGCTGCAGAATCACTAAGGATCGCTGCAGAATCGCTGAGGATCGCTGCAGAATCACTAAGGATCGCTGCAGAATCGCTAAGGATCGCTGCAGAATCACTAAGGATCGCTGCAGAATCACTAAGCATCACACAGGAAATCACTGAGCATCTCGGCAGAATTGCAAAGCATTGTCACAGAATTGCTAAGCATTGGTTCAGAATTGCCAAGCATTGCACAGGGAATTGCTAAGCATCGTGCAGAGAATCGCTAAGCAGCGCACAGGGAATCGCTAAGCATTGCTGCAGAATCACTAAGTATCAAGAAGGGAATCTCTGAGCATCGAGGCAGAATTGCTAAGAATCACACAGGGAAGTGCCAAGAACGATGATAGAATCGCTAAGCGTTGAGCAGGGAATTGCTAAGTGAGGAGCAGGGAACCACTAAGCATTGAGCAGGGAACTGCTAAGCATTGAGCAGGGAATTGCTAAGCATCAAGCGGGGAACCACTAATCATCTAACAGGGAATCACTAAGTGTCGAGCAGGGAATTGCTAAGCATTGAGCAGGAACCACTAAGCGTCGAGCAGGGAATCGCTCAGCATTGAGTAGGGAATTGCTAAGCATCAAGCAGGGAACCACTTAAGTGTCAAGCAGGGAACTGCTAAGCATGGAGCTAGGAACTGCTAAATGTTGAGCAGGGAACCGCTAAGCATCGAGCAGGGAACCACTAAGCATCGAGCAGGGAATCACTAAGCATCAAGTATGGAATTGCTAAGCGTTGAGCAGGGAATTGCTAACCATCGAACTGGGAATCACTAAGCGTCAAGTAGGGAATCAGTAAGCATTGAGCAGGGAATTGCTAACCATTGAGCAGGGAATTGCTAAGCATCAAGCAGGGAATCACTAAGCATCGAGTAGGGAATTGTTAAGCATCGAGCAGGGAATCGCTAAGCATCGAGCAGGGAATCGCTCAGCATTGAGTAGGGAATTGCTAAGCATCGAGCAGGGAATCACTCAGCATCGAGGAGGGAATCGCTAAGCGTTGAGCAGGGAATTGCAAAGCATCAAGCCGGGAATCACTAAGTGTTGAGCACGGAACCGCTAACCGTGGAGCAGGGAAGTGCTAAATGTTGAGCAGGGAATCACTAAGCATCGAGCAGGGAATCGGTAAGCGTTGAGCATGGAATCGCTAATCATCGAACCGGGAATCACTAAGCATGGAGCAGGGAATAACTAAGCATGGAACAGGGAATTGCTAAGCGTCGAGCAGGAAATTGCTAAGCTTTGAGCAGGGAATCTCTAAGCTTTGAGCAGGGAATTGCTAAGCATCGAGCAGGGAACCATTAACCATAGAGCAGGGAATCGCTAAGCATCGATCCGGGAATCACTAAGTGTTGTGCAGGAAACTGCTAAGCCTGGAACAGGGAATTTCTAAGCATCGAGCAGGGAACTGCTAAGCATTGAGAAGGGAACCACTAAGCATCTAGCAGGGAATCACTGTGTCGAGCAGGGAACTACTAAGCGTTGAGCAGGGAATCGCTAAGCATCAAGCAGGGAATTGCTAAGCATGGAGCAGGGAACCCCTAAGTGTCGAGCAGGGAATTAATAAGTGTCCAGCAGGGATCTGCTAACCATGGAGCTAGGAACTGCTAAATGTTGAGCAGGGAATCGCTAAGTGTTAGCAGGGAATTGCTAAGAATCGATCAGGGAATCACTAAGCATCGAGCAGGTAATCACTAAGCATCAAGTAGGGAATCACTAAGCATTGACCAGGGAAACACTAAGCATAAGGAAGGGAATCACTAAACGTCGAGCAGGGAAGTGCTAAGCGTGGAGCTGGTAACTGCTAAATGTTGAGTAGGGAACCGCTAAGCATTGAGCAGGGAATTGGTAAGTGTTGAGCAGGGAATCACTAAGCATCGAGCAGGGAATCACTAAGTGTCCAGCATGGAACCACTAAGAACTGAGCAGGGCATCACTAAGCATTGAGCAGGGAATTGGTAAGTGTCAAGCATGGAACCACTAAGAATTGAGTAGGGAATCACTAAGCATGGAGCAGGGAATCACTAAGCATCGAACAGGGAATCACTAAGCATCGAGCAGGGATTTGCTAAGCATCAACAGGGAATCACTAAGCGTCGAGCAGGGAACCGCTGAGCGTCGCAGCAGAATTGAGCTCTTTTTCAAATCATTCCCATGTATATTGGAGTTTGAAAATGAAACTGCCCAATATGCACAAGTTTGACCAATCAGTTCAAAGCATCATGCCTCATGTAAGCCACAGGTATGCTCCCCAAAAGGCAGTAAGGCAGTGTTTGGGCTGCACCAGACACCTGAGATGTGGTGCTGGATTTCTACCCCTTAGGGCAGGCTCACTGTAGCCAACCCCCATTGGTTTTTCTGTCTGTTCCCTCGACTCACTGCTGGATCCTGCAACTCCCATTGCAGCTGTGGGTAGTGGCAAACTTGTTCAACTGCATGTACACCCTTCCAGAACAAAGGCTCAGGGCAGACCTAACGGCAGCCTGCCAGTGCCTGAAGGGGGCTACAAGAAGGTTGCAGAGGAACTGTTCCCAAAGGCCTGCAGGGACAGGATGAGAGGCAATGGTTTGGAATGAGTGCAGAGCAGATAGAGAGTGGATGTGAGGTACACATTCTGCACCAGGAGGGTACTGCAACACTACAACAGGTTGCCCAGGGAGATGGCTGAGGCCCCATGCCTGGAGATAGTCAATGTGAGGCTGGAGAGGGCTGTGAGCAACCTGCTGACTGCAGGGTGATTGGACCTTTGGAGGTCCCTTCCAACCCAACCCATTCCATGGTTCTATGATTCTATGGTCTAAGAGCTGTGTCCAGGGAGCTCTTAGGTTAGGTTTCCAACCAGATGATTCTGTGATTCTATGACAAGGGACAACTTGGTGGGGGCATAGGAGGTCTGAAGGGCTGGGAGGAGCAGGCAGGTCCAATGTGCTCTGTTTGGGGCTCAGGGCAGGGCAGTATTTGGGTGTGTGAAAAGGAGGGAATTTAGTGCAAAGGGAAGGCAGCTTTTGGTGGGAATTCTTGCTGGGGAATCCAGTGGGCCAAGAAAGGCTGATACCAGAGGACCATGGCACAAGTGCAACATGGTGGGCAACTGTGGTGGGGAGCTGTGTGGGCAAGCTGGCTTAGAGATGGAGGAAAGGGAAAGTGAGGGCTGCAGCCAGGGGGAACATAGCAGGCTCCAGGATTTCTCATTGCAGGTGAGAACCTGAAAGCCCTCTCGACAGGGCCAGAGCCTTTCTGCAGGCCCAGGCTGGCAGCTCTCCCCCTTTCCTCTGCCAGTTCTTCGACCGCTTGAAGCTGTTCTGGATGCCAGCCAAGCACCAGCCAGATTTCATCTACCTGCGGCATGTGCCCCTGCGCAAGGTGCACTGCTTCACCCTGATCCAGCTCCTCTGCCTCGCCCTGCTCTGGGCCATCAAGGTGTCTCGTGCTGCCATCATCTTCCCCATGATGGTAAGAGCTGAGGCTGCTTGCCAGAGGGATGTCTGCAGTGTTGCAGGGAGCTGTGGCATCACCTCTGGCCTCATTGCGTCTTCCTTCTGCTTCTCCTGAAGGTTTTGGCTCTCATTTTTGTCCGGAAAGTGATGGATTTCTGCTTCTCCAAGCGAGAGCTCAGCTTTCTGGATGACCTCATGCCAGAGAGCAAAAAGAAGAAGTTGGATGATGCAAAAAACGAAGCCAAAGAAGAAGAGGTAAAGTTTGCTGGGTGCCTGGGGCTGGAAATCCCCCTCAGGCTGTGAGCTTGGCTGCTTCTATCACAGCTTGTCCTGCAATGATGGGGGCTGATCAGAACTTAAGAGCAATGGATCCTGAGAGCTGAGATCCCACTTTGGCACACTTTTGTTCTTCAGTTAGCAGTGAGCTTTGCACTGGAACAGAGCTAAGATCTTTAAGATGAGCCTCACAATCATTCCTGCAGTTCATATTTGCTGGTTATGGAAAGGTTTGGTCATGAGGCTGTCTGGAACACCCAGCAGATGCTTGATGGGAAAGATCTTTACCCTGCTGCACTGAGAGCTAAAGCTGCTGTGGGCTGGAAGGAGAGGGTAGCTTGAGTGGGATTCTGGCTGCCTGTTTGGTTTATCTGCTCTATGACTACAGACAGAGAACTTAGTTTGTCCCTTTTTACCCCAGGAGTCCCAGAAGATGATGGAAGCTGCTGCAGCAAATTCAGTTCAGCTGAAACTGGGGAAGACTGGTGACCTGGATCTGCCCAAGCCAAGCAGGGACAGGTAAACACTTGTGGCAGCACTGACAGTGGCACCAGGTGCCAGTGTCCCTAGCAGGATTAGCTGGAAGGTGTTTGGCAGAGTTTTCTCCACTTGCATCCTTACTGAGCATCCAGGAGAAACCAGAGGTCAGCCTGGTAGGAAAACCCAACCCGTGGGTTAGGACTGCAGGAGGTGATCACAGGGCTCTGATCCCCAGATCTTGCAGCATCACTCACTTGAGGGTAGCTGCAGATCCTTGCACATACAAAGAGTTGTTGCAGGCATGATCTGTGCCAGCTGTGGCTTTGGAGCCCAGGCCAGGGCTAAATACCAGCAAGAGCCATTGCTTGGAGCTGTTGCTCTCAGCATCTTCTCCCCAGACCAGACCAGACCAAACCAAATGAAACCAAACCAAACCAAACCAGACCAATCCAATCCAGCCAAACCACACTGAACTTTGCCTCCCTGCGGCTCCCTGTTCCTGATGCTACTGCACTTGGTGGCATCAGTTCCATAACAGAATTACAGAACGCATCTGGCTGGAAGAGGCCTCCAAGCTCATCCAGTCCAAACCTTGACCCATCACTGCAGGTCAATACCAAACCATGGCCCTAAGCACCAGGCCCATAGAATGCTGGCACACCCCCAGGCATGGTGACTCCAGCAGTGCCCTGGGCAGCCTGTGCCAAGGTATGAGAACCCTTCCAGTGCAGAAGGATTTCCTGAGATGCAGCCTGAGCCTCCCCTGACACAGAGGAACCATTTCCTCTGCTGCCACCTTGGCACCAAGGAGCACCTCCCCGCACGGAGCTGGAGAGAGCAATAAGCTCTCCCCTCAGCCTCCTCTCCTCCAGCCTCAACACCCCCAGCTCCTTCAGCCCCTCCTCCAGGTGCTCCAGGCCCTTCTCCAGCCTCGTTGCCCTTCTCCTGACAGGCTCCAGCCCCTCGATGTTCTTCATGGAGTGAGGGGCCCAGAACTGACCTTAGTACTTGAGGCGTGGCCTGAACAGTGCTGAGCACAGTGGTTTGATCCCCTCCTATCCCTGCTGCCCTCCTCTTTCTAACCCAAGCCAGGATGCCTTTGGCTTTCTTTGCCACCTGGGCACTGCTGGCTCATATTTAGATTGCTGTGAAAAATGTTGATTTCAGGCCTGATCCTTCAGAGATTAATATCTCAGATGAGATGTCGAAGACAACCGTGTGGAAGGCTCTCCCCATGAACACAGGAACAGTCTGAGCCCAGTGAGGAAAGAGGTGAGGAGCTGCCTGCCAGTGTGCCCATGCCCCTCTGCAAGGCAGGCTGCATGCCTGTGGGTCTTGCTTGGCAGTGTTGAGCAAATGGCCCATTTCTGGCAGCAGCCACATGGACCCTGGCATGCAAAGCAGCTGTTCTCTGCTGGGCTGACCACATGGTCGGGTCTGAGCCAGCAGCAGCCAGCAGCAGCCAGCAGCAGCCAGCAGCAGCCAGCAGCAGCCAGCAGCAGCCAGCAGCAGCCAGCAGCTCTGCCACTGACAGTGCTTCCCTTCTTTTTGTCCCTTCTCTTCCCCCCTCTCAGGTATTCCTGCTTCAGAATCTGGACGCTGGGGGAGAGGAGTGAGCTGTGACTCAGGGATGTGCCAACGCAGAGAGGGCAGAAGCAGCTTTTCTTCATGTGAAGGACTCCCATCAAAGCCATGCAGATGTTTCCAGTGACCCTTGGTGTGCTTCAGGCATTCAGTATCTCCAGAGCAGCAGGCTGAGGAGCACCTCCCAGTCCATGGGCATTTGATGTTGTGCAGCCTCCATGTGTCCATGCGTGTCCTGTGTGGCTCTGTAGTGCTAGAGGGACTCTGCTGCTTCACCATCCAGCGCTGGGGTTTAGTATCCAATTCCTCCTCTCTTTCCTCTTTTTTTTTTTTCTTTTTTTCTTCTTTTTTTCACAAATATAAGCTCTGAATGTACCAAACAACTTTCTGCTCTGTGTGACACATTCTCCACCACTTCATTCCAGCTGGGGGCGGGTGGGNTGAAGCTCTGTTTACAGCTGAGCACAATGTACAAGCAGAGATATACACAACAATGTACAAGCAGAGATATACACAACAGACAGGAATAGTTACAGACATAGGCAAGTCAAAGGTGATACAGAAACACAATTCCCCTCCCAGAAATCAGAGACCCCAGGAGGGGCTCCCAACCACCCTTCCACCTTCTGTCCACCTTTCTGCCTTACCCCAGGGTCTGTCTTACCTGCAAGGTGAGTTTGGAGGCTCAGCCAGGGAGGTTAGAAGCAGGGTGGTTAGTGAGGTTAGCAGAGGGCAGCAAGCACACAGCAGCTGGAGAGACTGAGACTCTCTGTTATCTGTGTTTGTGTCCCTTTTCTTATACATCTCAGCAAGCCTATGAGTACAGCAGACATCACCAGTGTTTTCCTTTCACAGCCTGTAATCTAATTTCCTCAATTGAAATATTCCAATCAGCCTCAAACCAGCACAGGCAGGCTGGTTCCAGCTGGAGGGTAGGGAGCAGGAAACCAGCATGCAGCAGTCTGAGGGTAAGCCAGGTCCAGGGTGCTGCAGAGAAAACTCTGGAACAAGTCAGAGTGGACCTGATGGACTCCATGGACCTCTGCTGGGCTTGTGTGCCCTTTCTGGTCACTCCATCTAAATCTTCTCTAGACAATGTGTCCAGTGCCACTATACACTGGGCAGGAAGAGCCCAACAGCTGCAGACCCCAGTGCAGGCTTCCCCACCAGTGAGTACCCCTGGGGGGGGCAGCAGGAGAAGTTCTTCCTTTCCCTGTTCAAGCCCACGCTGGGAGGCGAAGGCAGTTTTGTGCCTTCATCTGCCCCTGCTGACAGAGAGGGGGAAGGGAGTTTGGAGTGCCCCATGGCAGCCCCCTTCTGTCTCCTATTGGCACTAGAGGGCTGCCCTCCACGGCAGGGCAGTGCAGTTTGCTGCTCAGCAGTGAGGCCCAAAGGGAAATAATTTCTTGTCTGTGCTCTGCCTTTGCCTTACCCTCCTGGGGAGTGCAGGGCAGGCTGTGGATGGAGTCTGCCTGGGCTGCAGCAAAGCCTTTGGCACCCTCTGCCACAGCAAGCTCCTGGCACAGCTGGCAGCNCTGGGGGTGTGCAGCCTGCACAAGAGGAGGCTCAGGGCAGAGCTCATTGCTCTCTGCAGCTCCCTGAAGGGAGGTTGTGGCCAGCTGGGGTTGGGCTCTGCTGCCAGGCACCCAGGGACAGAAGGAGGGGACACAGCCTCAAGCTGTGCCAGGGCAGGCCCAGGCTGGATGTTAGGAGGAAGTTGTTGCCAGAGAGAGTGATTGGCATTGGAATGGGCTGCCCAGGGAGGTGGTGGAGTGCCCATCCCTGGGATGCTCAAGAACAGCCTGGATGGGGCACTTAGTGCCATGGTCTGGTTGGTTGGGTAGGGCTGGGTGAGAGGTTGGGCAGGGTGAGCTTGGAGCTCTCTGCCAACCTGCTGGATTCTGTGATTTTATGATTCTATGATTCCAGAGGCCTTGAAAGCAAACCAAACCCAAGTGCTCAAGCCCAGAAGGCTTTTGTTAGAAGCAGCTTTTCTATTTTCTCTGAACCATCCCCAACACAACCTCCTCTTGGCACAATTTATTGCCCCAACCCCCTGCAGGTTCAGCTGTTCCACACCAATTGTACACTGTAAGGCTTGCAGTAGCTGTTGTGTTCCTGATCTCAGTGGATGCAATATCCAATGTGCATTTGTGCCCCTTCATGTGCAAAGGTCTTTGTGTTCTGCTGCCCATTTGGGGCTTGGGGGGAGCAGTTTCATGGGGTGGGATAGGTTTGGGTGAAGCAGCCATGGTGTCCTCTCTCTGTTGATGGCTGTTTGAAGATGCAAGGTTTGCTCTTGCTGCCCTGCTCAGGATGCTTGCTGTAAAGGTACACAGACAGTTGGAGATCTCTTTGTGGTGCCTGCTCTGAGGGGTGGCTCTGAGCCATAGGCACTGCCACTGCCTGGCACCAGCGTAAGGAATGGAATGGCTGCAGCCTGCTGAGTTCTGTTACAGGACACTGAGGCACATTCTGTGCTGTATTTGGTAAGGTTTGGGTGCCTGTGAATGATGAAATAGGTGTTTCTAATGCTTGAGTGGCTTAGATTGAGCTTATTTCTTCTTTAGATCTAAACCCAATGAGTGGCTGCTGTGCTGCATCGATGTCGTTGGCAGTGATGAGCAGAGCAGAGCCTGCATGAAACCAGCTGCACAGCACTGATTGGGGAAACAAAAGTTGTGTTTTAACAGCTACAAATCAAACCAATACAAACTATGTAAGTGTGTGGAGGCTTTGCTGAGCAGACTTTGGAGTCTGCTATGAATTAAACCCTGGTTGAAGTCTGCTCTCTCAGTTCCTGGGGTGGGCATTTCTGTCACTCAGGATGTTCCTTGGCTGCAAGGGCCAAGACCTTTCCAAATGCTGCAGCCCAGCTGTGATCATTTGCACATCCTTGTAAGTGCTCCCTGGTGCTGGGTGTGGAGAGGCAGGAGCCTGTCTGGCAGTGAGCAGTTGGTGTGCAGAAAGGCAGGGAACTCCCTGGAGCAGCACTGGAGCAAGGGCAGGGTCCCAGCACCTGCCAGCTCCTGAGCAGAGGAAACTTGGTCCCAGTTAGCAGCAGGATGAGTGCAGGCCTTGGTGCACAGCCCAGAGCAGGGATTGATTTCTTGCCAAGGTGGTGCTGATGGCAATAATGATGCCACTGAGACTTGATCTGGGCAGCCCTGCCCATGGCCTGGCTCTTCCCAGCTGGCACTTTCCAGGTCCTGGGTGGGTGCTTTGGGGTCTCAGGCAGCTGTGCAGCTCTGGCAGGGCAGAGGCTCCCTTTGCTCTCTATCATGGTGCTTGTGCTCTTGGGGCGAGCGGAGCTACGTCTGCCATGCTGCAATGGGTGCAGCCAGGGGTCCTGGGAGCTTTTGCTGGGGCTGCCTAGGGAGTGCCCAGCTCTGCTATGGGGTGAAGGGGGCAGCTGTGCCCTCAGGCCTGTCTGGTGTGGAAGGTGTAGGCATCCACACTTCTGGTGGCACTGGAACCAGTTTAGTTGCATTGAAACACCACTGCAGTGGGAGCTGCAGCCTCGGCACCTCAGCTGTGCAGCCAAGAGCTTCCCTGTTCCTGCAGATGAATTTCACCTCAAGCTCCACTCCAGCACAGCAAGACAGGACACACAACCCCTGCACAGCCTGCAGGCTGAACAACCACAGCCATACAAAGGCCACAGGGGCTTGCTGAAGCCTATTTTTAAAGAGGGCTGGAAACAAGGACAGTTTGAGCTCCATTGCACAGGGGTTGCTGTCCCATCTGCTTTACACCTTGCAGCAGTTCTGCTGCAGCTCTGCTGCTCAGCTCTGGGCTTTCCCCGTGCAGGAAGAGCCACTCTGACTGGGGGGGGGGGCAGAAGAAATTCTTTGCTTAGTTGTGCAGAAGTTGTGCTGCTCATGGCTGTGTTCAGAGCCCAGCCAGGAGGACTCAGCTGCCTCCAGTTCTTCGCTCAGAGCCACTCACAAGAGCAAAAGCTGCTGCTGCCTGCAGTGATTTGCTTTACATTTGTCCTGTAGGGTTGGGCTTTAAAAGGTGCCAAGGGGAAGGGAGAGGTCACTGTTTGTGCAACATAGGTAAAGCTAAAAGGCACTGCCAGGACAAAGCCTGTAGCAGTGCACTGGGGTTGGGCTGAGCTGGAGTTCAATCTGCTCTGAGCACCTTTCTCCTGCTGTGCAGAGCTGTAGCTGAGTGTTGATCCCTCCCCAGTGGTTTGGGTGCTGCTGAGCCCAGCACCCAGGCTGTGCCTTTCCAACAGCTCCTGCCCCAAGAGGCAGCTGAGGGCACACAGCTGAGCCAGGCTGGCCCAAGGGCTGTGCCATGCCACATGGCCTCAGCTCAGAGACAAGAACGGAAGAAGGAAGTTTGGGGACTCCTTCATGGCCTCTGTCCCCCCAAAGCAGGCACATGGCCTGTGGGTGGCGCTGCAGCCTCACAGCTCTCTGGCTTTGCTTGCCCCAGCTCTGCTGCTCTGCTCATTGCCAGTAGTAAACTGCTCCTATCTTCTCACTGCCTTCTGTTACAGGTTCCCCTCTGGCCTGCCCACTTAAGAAGGGCAGTGGTAGAGAGGCTTTGGTGGGCATCTGGGCCCCAGCCAGGGCCAGACCACCACAGTCACTGTGGTGCCAAGCCTGGGAAGCTGTAACACATCTGCACTAGTGTTGGGAGCCTGCTTCAGATCCAAGGTCCTGTGCTGGTCCCGTGGCTCTTGGTAACCTTTGCTCTGCTTTGGAAAGATTTCTGCTGTCTGGGCACCTGCCAGGGCAGACCATGGCACTGTGCTGATCTCTCATGCTTGGAATCTGCTCTGCTGGGCAGGTTCTCATTTCCTTCTCCCCGCCTGAAATGGGCACAGAGGATTTTATGATGCAGGCCCCCAAGGGTTTGCTTCATCCTTACTGAGCTCTTCAATGATGCTGATCAACAGCACTGCAGGTTCCAGGCTCTGGGCAGTCTGGTGCCACCATGGCATGAAAGGTGACTGCCTTTGGCTGGAGACAGACTGAAATGTGCCCTGAGGCAGCCGGGCCCTGGGTGGCAGGGGGTGTGGCAGGAGTTAGGCAGATGCCAGGACGGTTACCACCTCCCTTAGCCTGGGGCTTTACCCCAGCAGAGACCAGAAGCCCTGGCACAGAGTGGCCAGCTGGCAGAAGGGTGCCTCACCTGCCCCAACACCAAGCAGCAGCTTCCTGCATGCTGCTGGGGCCTGGCCTGTGCTTACCCAGCCACAGATGCCAAAGATGCCCAAAGTCAATCCTAGAAGCCTCCAGACTCCCAAGCACCTAAGATCCCTTCGCAGCCCAGGAAAAGCATCTCTGAGATGCCCCTGAGACTCTCCCAAGGCAATCTCAAGACTCCCCTGAGAACCTCTCTTTGAGCTCCCTGAACTGGGCACTGGGCTTCAGCCCCACTCCTAGGGAACAAATGCCCCCAAGATTTGTTTGGGGGCAGGAATGTCTGAAATAAAAGCAAAAAGAGTGGTTTGGTCTCTTTGGTGTTCACTGACTCAACTGGCAATGGACAGGATTGATTCTTTTTATCCCAGGGAGACCCAAAGCATTGGGGAAGAACCAGATAAATCCTGGCAGAAATTGGCCAAGCTCCAGTGGCAGCTGTGGCTGTGCCAACTCAGCACCATAATTATTCTCATCCTCACTGGTTGGTGTTCAGAAGGGCAGGAGGTGTTTGCAGCCCCCAGCCGCTGAGAGCCACAGGTGACAAGAGGAGATTTGGGTTGCAGCTGCTGGAGAGGCCTCTCAGGGGGATTGTGCTGACTGCAGCAGAGCCAGCACAGCTCTCTCTGGGCCTGCCCTGCAGTGTCTGCTGCTCAGCGCTGCTGGGGGAGGTTGCAGCTGCGCTCGAAGCTCTTGCTGCAGGCAGCGCAGCTGAAGGCTTCTCACCAGGGTGGGGGCGACAGCTTGGGGAGGGCAGAGCTGTGCTGTGTCCTGCCGCAGGCACTGCAGCTGAAGGGCTTCTGGCCAGGCTGGGCACGAAGGAGCTTGGTGAGGGAGAACTTTTCAGGGCAGCTCTTTCTGCAGTCACCACAGACGCTGAGCCTCTCTGCGGCATGGCTGAGGCAGTGCTGGCTGAAGCTGAGGCTCTGGCTGAAGCTCTTGCTGCACTCAGGACAGGGGAGCAGCTCCTCACCGGTGTGGTTGCTGTGCTGGAGGATGAGGACAGAGCTGCAGCCGAAGCTCTTGCCACAGCTGGTACAGCTCTGTGCTTCCTCACCCGTGTGGGTCAGGCAGTGCCAGAGGAGTTTGGCCCTCCAGAGGAAGCTCCTGAGCAGTCACCACAGACCAAGGGCTGGGTGCCAGGCTGGGG
>WBNM01033669.1:20955-32489 GCA_013399055.1 Ramphastos sulfuratus | reverse complement strand
CACACACACACACACACACACAAGTGCTTTTCCATCATCCACCCCCTCCTGATCCACATGTCTGTGCAGACAGAAGGGTCCAAACTGATCCAAGGGAGATGATTGGAATTGAAATGGCCTTCTGCTGTGCTCACCCTGAGTGCCTGGGTCCTGAGTGGCCAGTGCTGTGCACTGCTGGCCACCAGCCAGGGCTAGCTGGCAGCTCCATCTGTAGCCTTTGCAGCTACCCAGCAGGCAGGGCTTCTGGCTGGANTGTGGCCTCCTCTGGACTGGCTCCAACACTTCCGTGTCCTTCCTGTGCTGGGGGCTCCAGAACTGTGTAAGAACAGAGTAAAGAAGCACCCTATTTCCTCTTGGCAATAGCACAGAAGGATGGAAGAATGAGGACAATGCAAGAAATGACCCATCTAGGTGTCAGGAAGTCCTTAGTGGGCATGAGGCTAGGACATGTGGTGCTGAGATCCATCACACTGCTGCCACAGCCTTGGAGAAGACTGCTGGTGGGACCTGGAGGTGCTAAGCGTGAGCAACGCCTTAGCAAATCACCATGGCTGGGAGCTGGACATTAGGACCAACAGGGACTCAAGAGGAGGCCAAGATGCTTTTGGCTTTCAGGTCTGAAGGTGCTGGGATGTGCAGGCAGGGCGTGCAGCTCACCCAGCCACACGCTGCCTGGAGGGAGGCATGCAGCAAGCCCAGCTCCCGCCCACCCTTCCCCTCGCTGAGGGCTCATCCCCTGCTGTGCTAAAACATTTCCCTTCCTTCCTAACATGAGCTGGCCTGGCTTTAATTTCCAACCAGTGCCACAGAAAGTGGCTCTTTAGCAACCCATCTTTTCTTTCTACGAACGCCTGCGCCAGCTGGAAGAAAAATCACCTCCCAGTCCTGGCACCACCTACGGCCCCCACGCTTTGCCTAGTGGAGAAGACAACCCTGCACAGGCTGCAGACCCAGCTATGGGCAAGCACATCCCAGGTGCTGAGACCTCTTTGATGAAAGGCTTTGGCTCCAGTTGCTTGCCAAAGCTCAGTGCTGCTGTCTCCCAGCTCTCTTCTTTTTCTTGCTTTGCCAAGGACCTCACAAGCCTTTTGTTTGCTGGTTTTATTGCACACAGATGTCCAGAGCTCCATCAAGCAGCCCCTACCTGCCTGCCAGGCTCCAATATGGACAAGCAGATATGGCTTAGAAGCAGATGTGGAGAAACCTGGAGTGGAAAAGGGGAAAGCTGTGGTTTGGAGCTGGATGAAGGAGCTACAGCAGCCACTACAACAGCAACTTGGTCAAATGGGCCTGCTGAAGGAGGTCAAGGTGGGCAGGATTTTCCATTTGGGAGAAGGAGAAGAGATAGGTGGAGGGGAGGCAGAGGCTGGAGCAGTGCGGTGGGAGCTGTAGCTGTGGTCTTTTGTGCTGCCACCGTGTCCCCCCCAGGCCCCACGTCTCCCAGGACACATTCCTCTCAGTGGTTTTCATTCAGCAGTGACAATGCTGCTCTTTGAAAAGACCCCACCCTTCCAAAACTTATATTTTGGGCAATTTTCAAAATGCAAATGGCTTTTTAAACAAACGAAAGCCCCAAAACATTTTGTTTTAATTTTTGCAAACAATCATTCAGAGGGGGGAAGGGGTTGGGGAGAGGAGGGTGGGAGGAAGGGAAAGGGGAGGGTAGAAGAAGCCAGGGGCTGAAAGTAATCTCTAAATTCGATTTGAATTTATGAATAGTCTCAGTCTCCTTAAAATTGCCTTTTTTTTTTTCCCTCTCCAGTTAAGTTTTTTATTTCTTTGGCCAGAGAATTGCAAGCTCAGCCTGAGCCTTGCTCTTCTGCAGGAGGAAGCCTCCCTCATGTGCATTGTCCCAGTCACTGAGGGGGGCACTCTGCTCATGCCCATCCAGGCAGGGGCTTTGCCTTCCAGACATATCTTCAGGGATATTATTTTTGAGATCCACACTGGTCAAGGAAACAGCTACGTTTTAAATCAAAGAGGGGACAATGGAGATGGAGCAAGCCACAGCTAGCAGAGACCTTTCTACTTGCTGGACTGGAAGGTAAAGTGAAAGTCACCACAGGGAAGAGTGGGAGGATGTCCCTGCTCCCCTACTCCACTGTGTCACTTCAAACTTTCTGCTGGTTGGTTTGAGGTTTTGGAGCAGCTCTGGCTGTGAAAGTGAAGCTCCTGCAGCACTGCAGCCACCAGTCCAACACGGGCTGTGATGGCTGGGAGCAGTTCTGAGTGGTGTGGCCCTTCAGGATGTCCCCTGGTTGACACAGATGCTGCCCAAGCCGGGGAGGAGGTTCCTCTCCATGCTTGCAGCATCAAAAAGGCAAAGCCTGGATGAAAAGCAGCTGTGGTGGCAGTGAAGTCCTGCACAGCACAAGCACCACGTGTGGCACCGGGAACTTGGAGCCGTCGGAACTGAGCGGCTGGATCCAGCACGGGTGGCTCGGTGCCACCCACCACAGACCCACTTGGCTGACACTAAACACAAATGTTTGCTTGGGAAAATCCATCTGTGTGAAGTCTGAGTGAGCAGGAGGAGGCTTGGAAATGGTTTTCTCCAGCTAAGCCACCAAAGGGGAAATCCATCAGTGGCTACGAGGGAGGAGGTGTGGGGTCTGTGCCAGGCCCCAGGTTTTCCTGACAGCAGAGCAAAGAGATGGAGGAAAGTGTGGGTGCACCACCAACTATGCAGCTGTGGTAGTGCCTACCAAACCAGAGGCACAAACTTGGCTTACAGCAAAAACAAGAGTGCACTGAGGGTGGGGGAAGGAAAGCTCCCATCCTGGCTGCCACTTTCCAGACACTCCCTACTGCTGAGGCTGAAGGCTTCTTGGGCAGGTCCTCACTCTCCAACCTGCACCTGTGAGGCCAAATACCTCTTGCACTTCTCCACCCATGAGAAACACCCCAGAGAGCAACAAAAGGCCAAATTGCAAATCACAGAATCATAGAATCATAGAATGGTAAGGTTGGAAGGAACCCCAAGGATCATCCAGTTCCAACCCCCTGCCATAGGCAGGGACACCTCCCACTAGCACAGGTCATTCAAGGCCTCCTCCAACCTGGCCTTGAACACCTCCAGGGAGGGAGCAGCCACAACCTCCCTGGGCAACCTGTGCCAGTGCCTCACTACCCTCACTGCAAACAACTTCCTCCTAACATCCAGTCTAAATCTCCCCTCTGCCAGTTCAAACCCATTGCCCCTTGTCCTGTCATTACAAGACTTTGTCAATAGTCCCTTCCCAGCCTTCCTGTAGCCCCCTTCAGATACTGGAAGGCTACTCTAAGGTCTCCTCGAAATATTGGTGAAGCAGAAGAGAGAGTTCCAGGGGAGAAATATGCTCAGAAGATCTTCCTGGTGGCACAAAAAGGGGTTGGAGAAGAGAAGACTTTTCCATGCATGAAAAGCCTGGGGAATGGCAATTTTGTGAGAAAGCTTTAGGCAGGAGCTCTACACAAGGATGTGATCCTGGGCAACCTGATCTAGGCAAACCTGCTTTAGCAGGGGAGTTGGACTAGATGATCTCCAGAGGTCACTTCTAGCACCCACCATGCTGGGATGGTGTGAAGATGTCATTAGGGTAACCCAGGTCCTCCCTGGGGATGCTGCACACCCCAAGTGCCCATCACTTCCTGTTTTTCCCATTTGCCAAACCCCTACCTGCCTGCCCCAGGGACTGTGAGGTCCTGGAGGTGTCCTCCTGTCAGCACTGTTCTGCAAAGTACAACAACACTCAGCAACCCTGAAGCCCAAGATAGGGACAGCAATGTTCAACAGCAACTTAGAAGTGAGGCTTTGGACCTTAAGAATGAAGGTTTGGACCCTAAAATGAAACCTGTTGGTCCTAACTAAAAGGCTGTGAGGATTTTGTGCCTGAAAATGAGGCTTTGCATCCTAAAAATGGGTCTTTGGGTGCTCTAAATGAGTGTTTGGGCACTAAAAAAGGAAGCCATTGAGCACTACGTGAGGTGTTTGTATTCACACCTGCCTGAGCTTGCCAATGAGAAGAGCCTCGTGGCCTTCTCTAGAAAAAAGAAGCCAAACTCACTGCTTGGGTTGAAAGGTTTGAGCCTGGTGTTTGACTCAAGCTGAGTACCTCTGGAAAGTTCCTGCTGCAATGACTCAGCTGCTAATGAGAAGCAAGGCGAGTGAAAAAGGGAGCCTCATGCCAAGGCTAACAAATCTGGGGGGGGTTCTTTCCTTTGAGAAAATCTCCTGCCCTTATGTCTGAAGCCAAAGCTTAAACAGAAAAACATTGCTCCCTGCTAGGGATGTGCCCTTTGCTGTCTCTAAGAAGAGCTGCTCAAGCTCAGCTGAGGTTTGAAGTCACTGGAAACTGGGGCACATGTTCGGTTGAAGCTGATGGAGATTTTGCAGCTCTTATTCTCAAGGGCCAAACCAAGCTCAAATCCAAGCCTGTAGAGACAGGGCAGCAGATGCTTGTCCTGCTGGTGGACTCTCTGAGCATGGCAGTGCTGAGCCATATTTCTCCTTCCTGCCTTTGGCACGAGATCCACCTCCACCCAGCAGACCTCTCCAGCAGAGGTGGTTATCAGCAGGGCTGCCAGCAGCAAATGTTAGACAGCAGAACTTGAGGGATTCAGCTCCGTGTGCTGGGGGTTGTCCTCAGCCCAGCAGGCAGCAGAGGCAAAGCAAGCAGCTGGTGAAGCATGGTGAAGCAGTTGTCCAGCTGCACCCACAGCCAGCTCAGATGCTGGCTGTCAGAACTGGGCAGCAGACAGCTTGGCAAAGCCACCAGCCAGTATGTGCTCTGTGCCATGTGGTTTTGAGGGCAGACGCAGAGAGAAAGTCCAGAGCTGCTCATAGGTCAAACCCCAAGGAGGGAAGAACAAGTCCCATCAGACCAGCTACTGAGGGCTACTTTGCCAACAATCCCAATTAGCAACTTTTCTCCAGTGCTCTTCCCCACAGCACAAGATCCCTTTGGACAGCACCCAGCAGCTGCTGCAGACCAAGCCTGCTGGCTGCCCCTCCAGCTCCCCGTGTCATGGGAACTGGTTCCAACAGTGACAGACACTACTCCTGACCTAACCTAAGCCCTGAACCTGGCTGTGCTCTGAGAGATGTTTTGATGAACTTCAGGGAGAGAGATATTTTCATAACTTCTGCATTTATTAGTTCCAGCCTGGCCTGAAGCACCAAAGTCTCGCTAGGTATTTCTTGGCTGTCCACATGGCCCTGCAGGAAGCATCAGAGAAGCAAAAGCAAGGCTTATTCCTGGGAGATTTACAGCTCTGAGATGCTCAGATTATGAGCCAGATTTAGCAGTCTCTGAGCAGTGGAGATCTCCTTGTTGCTAGCCAGCACACGTGGCAAGCAGCTGCTCCCAGCCTGCAAGGTCCCACTGATTCCTGGATTCCTGCTTGGAACCTTGGGGGATATCTCCAGTGAGCTTCAATGGCTCCTTCAAAGCCACCAGGCAGCTGATTTGTCTATCAGCAGGCAAGGTGGATGGGTGAGAAACCTGTGGGCCCTTTGCATGGCTCTGAAACGTTGAGATTTGTGGCTGCCTCTCACCCAGGGCATTTCATCCCAAGACAAAAGCAAGTCTTACTCAACACAGGATGCAAAGCACAAAGAGAGCCTAACCCTGGTGCAGCACTCAGGGGTGGACTCCAAGTGCCTGGAGATGGGCTGCAAATCACCCTTGCTTCTTCCAGAGAGTCTTCTGGCAGGGGACATGGACTGCTCTTCTGCAGAGCCTGGGGTGGAGCTTTCTTGCATTTAGAGCACCTCTGAAAGCAGTCTGGAGATGAGGGCTTCAGCCTCATAGTCTGCAAAGACACAGACCAACCTGATCTGCTTCTGTGAGAAGCTGGCCCATGGGATGATACAGTCTAGAAAGGAAGGGCTGTGGGTGTTATTAACCTGGGCTCCAGGGAAGCCTTTGATACTGTGCAGGTTTGGGAGTTAAAACAGCAAAGCAGGCAGCCACAGGCTGAGACTGACCTCATCTTTCTTTGAGTTCTTGTTTTAATATGTCTCAGCAGAAGGAATAGGTAATATAGACATCACTATTGTTTTCTTTTCCCAGTCAATGAGCTAATTTCTCTCATTAAAGTAGTCCAATTAGCCTCAAACCAGCACAGATGCTGTTTCCTAGAGGAGTGTCCTGGAGAAAGTGGCTGCTCATGGCTTTTGTGGGTGTACTCCTCACTGGGTAAAAGCTGCTTGGCTGGGCAGGCTTAAAAAGTGGTGGGGAATGGAGTTAAATTCAGTTGGTGCTCAGTCACAAGTGGTGTTCCTCAGGGCTCAGTCTAATGTCCTCATCAGTGATCTGGATGAGGGGATTGAGGCATCCTCAGTCAGTTTGCACCAAGTAGGTGGGAGTGTTGATCTGCTGGTGGGTAGAAAGGTTCTACAGAGAGATCTGGAGAGGCTGAATCTGTGGGCCAAAGCCAGTTGGATGAGGCTCCACAAGGCCAAGGGATGGGTCCTGCACTTGGGTCACAACAACCCCAGGAAGGCTCCATGCTTGAGGCAGAGTGGCTGGAAACTGCCCAGTGGAAGAGGACCTGGGGCTGCTAGTTGACAGCAGATGAAAATGAGCCAGGGAGTGCCCAGGTGGCCAAGAAGGCCACCAGCATCCTGGCCTGGATCAGCAATGGTGTGGCCAGCAGGACTGGGGAACTCATTGTCCCTTCATACCGGTCATTGGTGAGACCACATCTTGATTCCTGGGTTCAGTTTTGGGCCCCTCACTCCAACAAGGATATTGAGGTGCTGGAGCAGGTCCAGAGAAGGGCAACAAAGCTAGGCCAGGTTCTCCTGTCCTGCACTGAAACTGCCAGCACGTTGCACCCACAGTCAGATCCCATCGTGACCAGAGAAGTGATGGCACTCACAGGCACCATCTGGGTGCTGCAGCAAGAGGTCTCTTCTGTAGCTGGTGAGGTGGAGTGGGAGATCTTTCTCTTCAAACCAGGTACTGTTCAGGAAGATTAGAGATGAGCTTCAGCTTGGAAAGAGCTCCATTATTATTTTAAGAAGGGAGAACTCAGGATGTGACCTCTCCATTTAAATCTGCGAGATGATACCAGGCTGTCATCGGCTTGCTTTATGTGACTGCACCACCCCAGTCCAGCCTCCTTGAGGCTGTAAGCACTTTGAAATGAGTTGATTGCATCCCATAATTCATCCAGATGTCATCCAAAGGCAGGAGCTAAGGGCAGAGCTCACCCCACAACCTGCAGGTTATCACAGAGAACACACAGCCAGCAGCCCCCACGCTGCCCACCCCAGCTCCAAGGCGCTCCTTAAGTGTCACTGTTTATTTAGAGTCCCTGGGGATCCACTTGGCAACAATCCACCCACTTAGGCTCTGGCTTTGTGGTTTCCCTCTTATCTGCTACAGATCTCAGCAGCAGCTTTCCTCCCAGCACTCCAGGGCTTGTGGTGCTTTGCAAGACCTTCCCCCGCTCTCTACCCCACAGAATCACAGAATCACAGAATCATAGAATCACAGAATCATAGAATCATAGAATCAGTCAGGGCTGGAAGGGACCACAAGGAGCAGCCAGTTCCAACCCCCCTGCCATGGGCAGGGACACCCTACCCTAGAGCAGGCTGCCCAGAGCCTCATCCAGCCTGGCCTTAAACACCTCCAGGGATGGAGCCTCAACCACCTCCCTGGGCAACCCATTCCAGGCTCTCACCACTCTCATGAAGAACTTCCTCCTCACCTCCAGGCTGAATCTCCCCATCTCCAGCTTTGCTCCATTCCCCCCAGTCCTGTCACTCCCATAGAGCCTAAAAAGTCCCTTCCCAGCTTTCTTGTAGCCCACTTCAGATCCTGGAAGCAGCTCCAGCCCTTTGCTCATCCTCATGGTCCTTCTCTGGACACCTTCCAGCATCTCCACATCCCTCTTGTCCCAGGGGCTCCAGAACTGGATGCAGAACTCCAGATGGGGTCTCACCAGAGTGGAGCAGAGGGGGAGAATCACCTCCCTGGCCCTGCTGCCCACACTGCTCCTGCTGCAGCCCAGGCTCTGGTTGGCTTTCTGGGCTGCAAGTGTACACTGCTGCCTCATTCACCAGGACAAGGTGATGCTTACCTCCTACCTGTCCAGTCTGCTAACCTCCCTGAGCAGTTATGACCTGCTGCAGGTTATGAGGATGCTTTTCAAGGTGCCACAATCAACATCCCAGTCCCCAAGCACTCGACCTCATCACTACTTTGGTGTTTCTGTAAAACCAGACTCCCACAGCTCCAAGAGCAGGCAGGTGGTGGCAGGGATCTGAGTACTGCAAGGCTCAAAGTGATGCTCCAGCCCAGAGCAAAAGCTGAACTATCTGGTGAGAGGTCTAGAGCACAAATCTTATGGCTGAGCACTGAAACATCACAGCAGTGCTCCAAGACAGATGCAGGGCTAAAGTGTTTGGTGGAGAGCAGAAGTCTTAAGAGGAATATGTCTGATGCAGGAATACAGCAGTCACTTGAAGGTTAATGTCACAGCAAAACCAGAGATTGAAAGAATTTGCACAGAGTAAAGGTTACTTAAAGGTCTGATGTTACAACCAACCCAGTGAAGGCTCAAAAGCCTTGGAGAAGAGGAGCTGAGGAGGAATCTTCTCAATGCTCACAAATGGGTGTCAGAAAGATGGGGCCAGACTCAGTGGTCCCCAGTGACAGGACAAGAGACAATTAGCATAAACTTGACCATAGGAAGTTCCATCTGAACACAAGAAGGAACTTCTGTACTGTGAGGGTGGCAGAGCCCTGGAACAGGCTGCCCAGAGAGGTTGTGGAGTCTCCATTTGTGGAGACTTTAAAGGCTCACCTGGATGTGTTCCTGCATGACCTGCCCTGAGTGATCCTGCTCTGGCAGAGGGGTTGAACTTTGTGTTCTTCAGAAGTCACTTTCACCTCCTACCAATTCTGCCATCCTGGGATTCTGTGACTTTACAATCTCTATTCCAAACAGGACCATGGATACAAACATTCTTAGCTCTGCTTCCACCACTGCCCCACTGAGCCAGGGAACTTGGCCTTGGTTCCTCAGCAGCCAAGGGATAGAAGTAGTGCAAAAGTGGTTTAAAATCAGCTCAAGCTGTCATTACTCCAGGGCAGACTCAGCTTCAAATAGTGCCACTGATGTGCCCAGTCACTGCTTCTGGGCTGTGCCAATCCAGCCCCCAGTGAGGCTGAGTGTTTAAAAGCAAACCTAGCATGCTCAGCACCCTGGGGTGTTTTGGTAACCCTAGATCATTTCTCAGTCTTGTCTGGAGCAGTGCCAGGGGAGTTGTTAAAGTGGCCCCAGACAGACCTGCTACTGAAGGGACCCTGCAGCTGGCAGCTACCAGAGCCCATTATGAAGTGGTGCCCAACCCATGGCTCATCTTCTCCCACCAAGCCAACAGAAGCCCCTCTGAGGTGACACAGAGTGCAGACACCTGCACCACAAACAGCTCTCTGCAGACCAGCTCCTGCAAGCTTTCCCTTTGGAGGCCAATTTGCCACCACTTGCTCCTTTCAACGACCCTTTTGTCCCTCCTCGACCATCTGTTTGCTGCTGCCTTCTCTCCTCTCAGCCAGGATCAAGTCACCTCCTCACCTCATGCAGTGCCAGTGGCTGATACCCATACCCCTGTGACCACAAGGAGCAGGGGATTCCTGCCCAGAAGATAGCATCCTCCTGAAGCTGGGCAAGGATACAACCCTGCAAGCAGCTCCCACAAGTGCTCCATGGAGATGCTGTTATGACATGGACCAAAGCCTCAGGGAAGAGACCTTCCAAGGGAATGGTCCCCTTTGTTTCATCCCACATTGTGGGCCTGTCTGGGAGATGGTCCTGCCTGTGCTGCAGATGCTGCTCCAGCCCTTGCCTGGTGCTGGGACATGGAGCACAGGGTGGCTTTGGGCCTCCTCCCCTTCTCCATGACTTACAAACCTCAGCTTGGCCACTTGGTGTGCCAGACAGTAACAGGAGCTTGACAGATGACAGCTCTTGGGAAGGGTTTTGGTTTCTCTCTGAGGCCAGGCTGGCTCAGGGGAACAGTTGGCAGCTCAGCACTGTCATTTCCACCCAGCAGAGTGGGGCTCAGCATCTGTGCTGCTGTGGAGTGCTCAGCCCTGTGCAACACAGTCACTCTTGCTTAGTGACTCTTTCCCTGGTGAGGAATCATAGAATCACAGAATCAAGCAGGCTGGAAGAGAGTTCCAAGCTCATCCAGCCCAACCGAGTACCCAGCCCTAGCCAAGCAACCAGACCATGGCACCAAGTGCCCCAGCCAGGCTTTGCTTGAACACCTCCAGGGACGGTGACTCCACCCCCTCCCTGGGCAGCCCATTCCAATGCCAATCTCTCTCTCTGTCAAGAACTTCCTCCTAACACCCAGAAGTCAGTCCTCAGCTTTCTGATCTTGAAGCACCAAAAGACCACCAGAAGGTCTCCCTGGAGCCTTCTCTTCTCCAACCTCAACAGTCCCAACTCTCTCAGCCTGGCCTCACAGTAGAGCCCTTCTGGCCCTGCCAGCATTGCTGTGGCCTCCTCTGGCCCCACTCCAAAACATCCCTGTCTGTGCTGAAGACACCAGAATTGGCCTCAGCACTGCAGGGGAGTCTCAGCAGAGCACAGCAGAGCAGAGCAGAGCAGAGCAGAGGGGCAGAATCCCCTCCCTGCCCCTGCTGCCCATGCTGCTGATGATCAGCACAGGACAGGGCTGGGAGTGCAGGATGCCAGCTCAGTGTATGGACACACTGCTCTGGGCCATCACATATCACATCACAGACACAGATTTCTCTGTGCTCTGTCACAAGAATGAACTCCACCAGATGCAGAGAAGGTCCTGCCATGACTGTTATACTGAGACCAGTGCAATCCTGGTCAAGCCACCCAGCACCATCGTGCCTCAGTTTCCCTTTCTGGCAGTGAGCCTGTGCCTCAGGGGAGCTCTAGGAGGGCTGTGTTGTGGGAAAGGCTGAGAGCAACAGGAGCCAGAGCTGTCTGTGGGTCTGCAGACAGGTGAGCTACAAAAATTCATCCCTAGCTAGAAAACCTCAGAATCACAGAAACATTCCTGTTGGGAAAGCCTCTCAGGAGCACCAAGTCCAACCTAGAACTCTGTAAGATTCACCTTAAACCATAGCCCCAAGCATCACATCCAAACCACCCTTAAACACATCCAGAGTGAGTGGCTCAACCACCTCCCTGGGCAGCTCATTCCAGTGCCTGAGAAGGAAGGGGGACTCCAGCTCCTGTGCCTGACCTTCCCATCAGCCATCATCCCTGCTCTACAAAGTTCACCCTTAAACCATGTCCTCAAGCACCACATCCAAATGACTTTTAAACACATCCAGGTTTGGTGAGTCCACCACTTCCCTGATGTCCAGTCTAAACCTACCCAGTGACAGCTTGAGGCCATTCCCCCTTGTTCTATTACTAATCACCTGTGAGAAGAGCCCAGCAGCAGCCTCTCCATGACATCCTTTCAGGTAGCTGCTGACAGCAATGAGGTCTGCCCTCAGCCTCCTCTTTTTCTCACTTACCATCCTTAACTCTTTCAGTAACTCTTC
>WBNM01033669.1:0-19450 GCA_013399055.1 Ramphastos sulfuratus | reverse complement strand
CTCACAGCAGAGCTGCTGCAGCCCTCTCAGCATCTTCGTGGCCTCCTCTGGACTTGCTCCAACAGTTCCATGTCCTTCCTGTGCTGGAGATTCCACTAACTCAGCATCACCAAGGGTGAAGGAGGCAGACATCTACACAATCCTGAAGCAAAGCCACCACATCTGGCCCTACAGCCCCCCTCAGGCAAAGCTGATGGACCTGGGAAGGCAGCAGCACTTTAGTGCCCAGCCCAGAGCCTGCAGCCACCTCCACGCTTTCAAGGGTCGCTTAGGGCAAATTTTGATGGTGTGAAGTCAAAGCACACAGCCCCAGCCTCCCTGGGGCTGATCCCCTGCTTCTCCCTGAGGGATTTAATCCTGATCAAAGCTAGTCAAACACAGGGATTTCCCAGCTTTCCTGCTGGGATGAACCTTCCAAGCATGCCACAGCCTTGGGACGCTGCCTCGGCCAACCTGACCCTGGCCATTCCTTGTCACCCAGGCAGGTAGGGCCAGGAAAGATCAGGACTGTTTGAAGAGGGTGGTTAATCCCCAGATGTGACACTGCTCATAACAACTGGGCAAGTCTTTGCAGAAGAGTTTGACATGAACACCTGAACACATCAAGCTGCACATCTCCTTCTCTGGAAACTTTCCAAACCCACCTGGATGTGTTCCTGTGTGACCTGCCCTCAGTGACCCTGCTCTGGCAGGGCAGTTGGACTGGATGAGCTTTTGAGGTCATTTCCAACCCCTAACATTCTGTGATTCTGTGTTTTGGGGCAGCAGAAGCTGCTTTTGCCTGTGGGAACTTTGCTTTTCATTTCAGCCAAGACTCGAGGAATGGAAGTGCCCATGGTGGGTTCTGTGGCAGCAGGAGGAGGAATCTGAGGTCCCTGCTTTCCTGACATCACATCACCCACATTTTCCCGGCTTCCTGCTTTCCCTATGAAGCCCTTGCCAGCATCCAAAACCCCAGGGTCACTGCCAAAAACCACTCCAGGGCAGGGAGGGGACTGAGCAATGACAAGGAGGTAACCCAGGCCCAACCAAAGGTGTTGACAACCCCTTGAGGGCAGGGGAGGAGGAGGAGGAGGAGGAGGAGGAGGAGGAGGAGGAGGAGGAGGGGGTCTAACAGAGCTCTGGGTGTCCCAGCAGCCACCTTCTCTCCAGCCATCAGGGCCACCACACCTTCCTGTGACTGCCAGGCAGATTTTATCAGAAGCCCTTAATTAGCTTATCATGGGCAATTAGCTCCATGTCTCAGACTGCTGCTGGCACAGTCTGCAGGTCTGGGTCATTTCAAACACAGGGGCTGTAGATGTGTAGACATCTCTGGGACACAGTATCACAGTATCACAGTATAAGCAAGGTTGGAAGAGACCTCAAAGATTAGTGATGCTGCTGATAGCAAAGAGGATGCTCTGAGATGTGCCACCTGAGCCAAGGGTTGGGCCATTTTGACCCTGAAATTGTCAGTTCCACCACATGGAGAGAAGGTTTCCTTCTCTTTGGCATCTGAGCCTGGTCCTTGACCATCCCTGCAGTGAGGACAAGAAGGGAGCATGATCAGGTGTTACATGGACATGGGCAACCTGGGCACAGGCAGGAGCTGATCCACATTTCTCTAACTCCTGAAACCAGTCATGAACATCTTTCCATCCAAAAATATTCTGAAGTTATGGCTATGGCTTTAACCTCTCAGGGATACTTCTCAGCTCATGTCCAGGCTGCCTCCCCTCCTCTCTGTCACAAGTTCCCCATGGGAAGAGTTTCTGGATCTATGACTTCCAATATGTTTGGAAACTCCTGGAAAAGTGGTCCAGGCCAGTCCTATGCCAGGCATCATGTTGTGCTAATGATGTGGAGAGCCAGGAGGGTGAGAGTGGCCACAGAGTGACCATGCCACATGAGGTGGCTGCTTCTTGGGCCATAGAATCACAGAATCCCAGCATGATGGGGTTGGAAGAAACCTCTGGAGATCATCCAGTCCAACCTCCCTGCTAAACCAGGGCACCCACAGCAGTTTGCCCAGGAGCACAATGGCATGGGGGAGTTGAAATATCTGCAGAGGAGAATCCACAACCTCTCTGGGCAGCCTGCTCCAGGCCTCCAACACCCTCACAATAAAGAAGTTTCTCCTCCTGCTCAGATGGAACCTTCTGGCTTCCAGTCTGTGCCCACTGCTGCTTGCCCTGGCACTGGGCACCACTGACAAGAGTCTGGCCCCAGCCTCTTGCCCCCCACAGGTCCTTTAGCTCTTGCTGAGCATTGCTCAGATCCCCTCTGGGGCTGCTCTTGTGCAGGCTCCCAGCCCCAGGGCTCTCAGCCCCAGGGCTCTCAGCCTTTGCTCCTCACAGAGTTGTTCCAGTCCCCACCTGAGGTGANGGCCCTGCTCCCGCTCCTCTCGCTCGTGGATGTTTTTATAACAATATCAATTGTCTGCAGAAGGCTTATTCCTTTCTGACCTCAAAACAACTCCTGGTTAGTGCATTCCAGCGTGGCCACAGAAGGAGCCTGGATGACTTCACAGAGCCTGGCAAGAGGCTTCCCATAACAATGCATTGTTAAGGAAGGGTCCTGGCAGATGGGAATTGCCTTGGCTTTGCTGAGGGCTGAGGATGCTGAGCACCTCAGGAACAGACCCCACCAGGCCCTGGGGTCTTGGTGATGCTGTCCCAGTGATTTCTCCAGCATTTCTAATTTCAGCTGCTCCTTTCCCACCCTCACCCCCCCACCCCCAATACCAAGAGCCTCCAGTCATGACAGACTCCCTTGCTGTTCTTTGTCCTGAAGCCCCTGTGAATGGTTTGGGCCAAAAAGCATTTCTGGTGTAGTCAATGGGCTTCTTGTGACCTGAGCCAGCTGTACATGGCATGAGCAGGAAGAGAGACCTGCCAGATGTCTTGGTGATGAACTACGCAGATCAAGGAGGGTTTATGGTGATGAAGGGAAAGGGAGCTTGAAGCCCTCTAGTGCCACCCACAAGGGTGGGTGCATCCCCCACCATGCACCAATCTATGCCACCCACAGCCCAAGGCTACAGTGTCAGAGGTCTGATGTACTACAGCAGATGCAGATTAGCATCTAAGCCCAGGGCAGAGCCCTGAAGTAGGCATTTTGAGATTGTCTTTCACTTCCATCCCTGCCTTCAACAGAAGGGACCTGGTAATGGTGACTTGGCCATCACAGCATCAGCTGGCTGGGAATGGGTGAAAGGAGAGTCACAGAATGGCTTGGGTTGGAAGGGACCTTAGAGATCATCTAGTCAAGAGACTGAGAAACCTGGGGCTGTTTAGTCTGGAGAAGAGAAGACTGAGAGGAGATCTAATCAATATATACAAATCCCTGAGGAGTGGGTGTCAAGTGCCTGGGGCCAAGCTCTTTTGGGTGCTCAGCAGCAAGAAGCCAAGGAGCAACAGCTACAAACTGGAACAGAGAAGGTTTCAGCTCAACATGAGGAGAAACTTTAGAATGAGGGTGACAGAGCCCTGGAGCAGGCTGCCCAGAGAGGTTGTGGAGTCTCTTTCGCTGGAGACTTTCAAAAGCTGCCTGGATGCATTCCTGTGTGGACTACCCCAGGAGCTCTTGCTTTTGGCAGGGAGGTTGGACTGGATGACCTTTGGAAGTCCCTTCCAACCTGCCCACCCAAGCCATTCTGTGATTCTGTGAGTCCAACCACCCTGTCATGGGCAATGATGCACCTCACAGCCACCTCCCATGGTGGCAAAACTGCCCATGTCCTTGGCTATGTAATAAGTGTGCCACGACCCTGAAGCAGGCAGATGTGCTCAGTTCCAGCAGCTTCACAAATGCTCCTGGCTAGGAGGCTCCTCACTGAGCATCCCATGTTCACAGCTGTTACAGCCCAATTGTCAAGTCTGCAGTCCTGCACGACCAGACCACAGCAACCATCACAAGACCCAGACCCAGCAGCCCAAGACTTCAAGATCCCAACCCAGCCAGGGGGCATTTTCCAGCCAAACAATCGATTGGGACCAGCTGGAGCTGCTCGTGACCTCGTGGGGACTAAGCTGTACAGAAACCCTGCTTTCCTGTTAGGTCATTGGAAATACCCATCTGGGCATGTCTGAAACACAGCATTTTGGGTTTCCTGCTGCAAAAGGGCACTGCAAGGCCATGGTCACCTCAGTGCAACCTGAGGAGGGAAATCAAGCCACAGCCAACCAAACCAAAGGGAGCTTTGGTGTGGGGGGGTCAGACAGAACATTTCTGTGGCCTGAGATGCTGGAGGGAAGGGGGGGAGGGAAGTGTGGAGGCCAGCAGATGCTTTGGCAAGGAGGAGGAAATGAGCTTGAGCTCAAGCCCACCTCCAGACAGAGAAGCTCTCACAGTTCCCAGCTTGGCCCAAGCCACAGGTGCTCACCCACTCCTGGCTCCCCTCCCCAGGCCTGTGGGGCCACACAGCTACACCCTGGGGTGGGACATCCCTTCAGACCAGAGACAACTGCCTGAAATTCGCCCTTCCCACTCCAGCCAAGTGAGCCAGGCCTGCCTGAAGCTAACCCCTACCTCTGCCTTTGCTCATCCCAAAGCAGACCTAGAGGGCTTGGGGAGACGCAGACACACACTAGCTCCAAAAACCAGACTGCAGCAGGGACTGATGTACAAAACCCTTCCCACAGCAGTTTTTCTGCCTGAGCTTCCAGACCAGCTGCTTTGTGGACCATCAACTCCATGAGGAAGCCTGGCTGCGTCCCCATGGACAATGGGTCCCACTTGGCTCAGGTACCACCCCTCCAGCCACAGCCTTGAAGCCAAGCAGGAGCACGAGAGCAGCCTGGGCTTCTCCTGTGCACATCCACTCTCTTGCCTCTCTTTGGGCAGGAGATTTCCTCAGCCAGACCTCTGAAGTGTCTGTGGTTTGCCCATCGCTGAGCAGAAGGTTTCTAAGTGCTCATTCACCACAGCTGGTCCCTCTGGCCCAAAGCTGGCCACAGCCCTGGAAATAACCCTGAGCTGGAGCCTGCTCCCCACAGCAGGGAGCAAACATCCCTGGGTGTGCATCAGCAGGTGGCAGAGGAGGAGCAGGCAGCACTGCCTGGGACCCCAGAGGTGTGCAACCCGACCGCCGTGCACCGACAGCCTGCAGGCATCTTCCCACAGCAGGAAGCAATGTCCTCAGAAACCAGAAAAACAGTGAATCCAAGGTTGAGATGAGGAAAAGGAACCTGTGACACTCACTGAAGTGTCACCTTGATGCCAGACCCAGAGGGGCAGGAGTCATCTGCTGGATGGGGGAGCAGCATTTGACAAGGGCTTGCAGTGGTAGGTTGAGGGGCAATGGCTTGGAGCTGGAAGAGGAGAGACTGAGACTGGAGATGAGGAAGAAATTCTTGACAGTGAGGGTGGGGAGACATTGGCACAGTGTGGATGCTCCCTCCCTGGAGGTGTTCAAGGCCAGGTTGGATGAGGCCTTGAGCAAGCTGGGCTAGTGGGAGGTGTCCCTGCCCATGCAAAGGGGTTTGGAGCTAAATGATATTTAAGCTCTCTCCCAACCCAAATGGTTCTATGATGATTCTATTATTCTACTGCCAGCCTGGCAAGGGTGGTAGGGCAAGGAGAGGCTGAGATGCAAGCAGAACACAGCTTTCAGCCCTGTGGTAGTGGGTAAAGCTCTTTTAAGTTCTTACAGGCTAGCATATGACCTTTAGCATTTTCTGGCTGTCATGAAGGGTATTGGACTGAGGTCCTGGCAGTCAATGGTGGGATGGTTGCTGACTCACTTAGAAAACAGATGTGTTTGCACCTGAAAGACCTGGGAACCTCCAATCACAAGGAGAGAAACAAACTTCTCTTCACCAGGGCAAACATTGCTGGTTTTAGAACCAGGCTTGGACAGCCAGGCCTAAAGCTCTCTCTGATGTCCTCCTGCATGGATCTTGAGTCTTCTTCACACTCCCCAGAGAGAAAAAAACCCTCTTTCTCCCTTTGAAAGCAGCAAAGCAGATTCATTCCAGCTGCAGCAGTTCGGGGAGGGCATGTCAGAGAGGTTTATTTCTTGCTTTTGTTGACAAGCTAAACTAAATTGACACTTGTGAGCTCAAATCAGAGTCTCTGCTGCAGCCTTGCACCGCAGCATCTGTGAGTGACAGCAGAACTGGTGCCAGCAGCTGAGCTCTGGGTAGCCCTTCCCGGGATGTTCCCTCTCCTCCCTCTGACCAGCACACGAGGTGAGCATCACTGAGGCTGGCATCACACATGAGATCCTCTGAGCTGTGTTTGCCAGCAAATTTGAGGCAGAAAGAAGAAGTCCCTCAAATGATGTTCTGAATGCAGCTTCAGACAGGAGAGATTTCTGTCCGAGAATCAGAGGTGAGTGGCTGCACCACAGCTACTCACTGCTGGCAAGATTCCAGACTGGTGATCTCTGGGGCACAACCTTCCCTGGATTAAAATTGGTGGCACATTGTAGACCTCTCCAGCCACACAGCTCATCTCAGGAGCTGCTGCTGCAGATGGACCAGACCACTGTGGGTACAGGCTGGAGGCAGAGAGAGGCTGGAGTACCCTGAGTGTCCTGAGGATGGAGTACCCCCATGGAACAGTGGAGCCGTGGCAGAAGCCCTTTGAATACCCCTGGTGCCTTCCTGGGTGCTGCAGGCTGCTTCTCCAGCAGCAGCATGGACACAGGCAGGTCCTTTCTGCTCTGTTTGGACAGCTGCATGGAGAATATCCCAGCTGAGAAACAGAATTTTACTCTCTTTCTGTTGTTGTTGTTGTTGTTGTGTTGTCTCAACTTCTGCTGGGTCATTTATCACTGGTTCCAGCCCTGGATCCATTCAGAGTGTGGCTGTGACCAGCAGTGCGTGGGCAGGAGAAATGCCTCAAGGGATGGCGAAGCTGCAGCCTGCGCAGCCCCAGCGGAGGAGGGGAGCAGGAGACTCGCAGCGCCGCGGGCGGGCGCCTGCCCTCCACCGTCACCCGCTCAGCACCAGCCTCCAACAGGCCATCTGCTTTGAAGGGCTTGAGGAACACCAGCCTGGGGGGAGGTGGTGTTCCTTGCCCTGCTTCCCGTCTCTTTTGCCCTCTGCAGCAGAGCTGCAAGGACTCTGCAAGTCTGTCGCCCTAAGGATGTAGGACACGTGCTTCTAGGGAGGCTTTGTCAGCCATCAACCCTTGAAAACAACCTTTGTGTTCGCTGGCACTCACCTCACAGCTTTAGTAGCCCCAAAAGCCTATTCTTTCAGGCCAAACACCCCAAACAAGCAGGGAATCACAGCGTTGTTTGGGCTGGAAGAGCCCTCTGAGATCAGCCAGTCCGACCAACAACTCAACACCACCACGGCCATTAAATCACAGCCACGGGTTTCTTCAACACTGACACAGGCATGGGGACTCCACCACCTCCCTGGGCAGCCTGTTCCAATCCCTGACCAGTCTTGCAGCAGAGAAATTTTTCCTAATCCCCAACCTAAGCCTCCCCAGGCACCATTTCAGGCTAATTCCTCTCCTCCTATCGCCTGATAGGGAGGAGAGACCAACCCCAACCTGACTCCAACCTCCTGTTGTAGAGAGCAAAAAGGTCTTCCCTCACCCAGACTAACCAACCCCAGTTCCCTCTGCTGGTCTTCACCAGCCTTGTTCTCCAGACCCTTCACCAGCTTCATTGTATCATGCAAACTGAAGCTCAGTGTCTGGGATGCTCAGCTCGTCTGGGCAAGAGGGGCCTGCAAGTTCTCACCCTGTGCTTGCACTTTTGGGACTGTCTCCATCGGCTTCAGAAACACAGGGAATGGAGGAGCACTACCTTCAAAGAGCTTGGGGTGACTTCATGCCACCTTGCAAGATATGGAGACACTGCATCTGGGGACATCAGTATGGAGAAGAGACACAGCCCATGACACATGACCCTGCCCCTTGATGGCCTCCATCATTTATCCCTTCAGCCATCTCAGAGAACAGGGGTGAAGGTTTGTTTTTCCCTTCAGCCATACAGGTCTTTAACCCAGCCCCATCACCCTCCAGCCTCACTCCTTAGGCAGTTCTCTTTTCTTTACAACCCACAAGTGACAGTTTCCTTCAGAGGGACCTTCAGCTCAATGTCACAGAATCACAGAACACCAGGTTGGAAGGGACCCCAAGGATCATCTGGTTCAAACTTTCCAGATAATAATAGAGTTGCAATGAGCTGGCCCAGCAGCCTGTCAAGCTGAGTTAAAACTGCCCAGTGCAGGGGAATCCACCACTTCCCTCAGGAGATGATTCCAATGTCCAGCTGTTCTGATGGGGAAACATTTTCTGCTGGAGTCCAATGGGAACATCCGCAGCAGTAACCTGTCCCCATCAGCCCTTGCCTTTCCCTTGTCAAAAGGGAGTCTCCATCCTCTTGGTAGCAACCCTTTATGCCCTGGGCCGTGGTAATAAGGTGTCCCCCAAGCCTTCTCTTCTGCAGGCTGAACGTTCTGGCTCCTGGACTGTTGGCAGCCAAGGCTCACAGAGCCGGGCAGCGCTGGCTGGCAGCTGTGCGCCCAACACATGCCCTGCTCCGGGCACTTGTCTGGCCGGATCCTGCCTGCATCATTTTTAACCTTCTGCAGCTTTGGCTGTGGCAGAACTAAGACTGCTCGGTGGGTAGCCTGTTCCAACCAGCACTCCCTTGTGTTTGCCTCTCCAGGTGGTAAGGGGCTGAAAAGCCTCTGTAATCCCCCTGAATGAGCGCCACAGCACCAAAACAAAGTCCAGCTCTGCCGTGGGATGCTCAGCTCCTTTTGAACACGGAGCTGCTACAGCCACCCAAGAGAAAGCAGGCAAGGATCTCACAGCTCACGTTGCTGGCACCCCCAAAGGAAGAGATAGCAAAAGTCCATCCCACCCCCCAGCCCTGAGTGGGGGAGTTGTCTGCAAAGCTGCCAGTGCTCTTGCCACCCTTTTTCAACTACATCTAGAAAAGAAGTCTCTGTTCCATCCCCTCCCACAACTGCTCCCTTTCACCACTACTTCTGGCAAGGTTCAGGCTGATTTTTTTTTTTTTCCTCCCTCCAGCCTTAGTTAGAGTCCTCATTTAACTCTAAAAACTCCTGCCTGGACAGCAGTGCTTCTCTGCTCCTATAAATGGGACACACCTTGTATGCTTCATCTGAAAGACATCAAGACACAGCTCTGAGTATGCCCAGCCTGCCAAGACAGTGTTTCTCTGCATTTTCAAGGCAAGTGATGAGGTTTTGGAAAGAGTTCACCCAGCAGTGACTGTGATGCATTCCTCATCACATTTATTGCCTTGTGTCTTCAATTTGGGTTTCCTACAAAGATTTCAGACAGCAAACTCTCAGTGATCACAATGCCCAGCTGAGCTTGGAAGCTCTCCACACAAGGAGACCCCACAACCTCTCTGGGCAGCCTGCTCCAGGCCTCCAGCACCCTCACAACAAAGAACTTTCTCCTCCTGTTCAGGTGGAACACCTTTGTACCCGTTGCCCCTTGTCCTGGCACTGGGCACCACTGAAGATATTGGCCCCAGTCCTTTGGTGGTTAATTTGGTTTGTGGATCTGCTGCTCCACACCATCCCAAGAGCCTTGACATGACCAAAGGTCCTGAGTTTGAGAGGCTGCTCTGACATGCAGAGGTAAAAGAGGCAGAGCTGAGACCCAGCCCCAAGAGCCACACATTGCTGCCTCACAGAAAGGTGATACAGAACATGGGGGTGGCCACACACCCACCAAATCCAACTGCTGCTGTGTTCAGCTGCTCTGCTTGAATAGAAACTCCTCAGTGTGGCATCCAAAAAAGAGCTTCTGATGTGTCTCTGTGTCAGGGATGCTCCTTCCTGTCCCTGATGCTAGGGGGTGTAACCACCCTGCTCTTCACCCCATCATTCTCATGTGGTCTCACTGTACCAAGTCAGATGCTCCACCACCCCCATGTCCTACTCATTTCCAATGCCTTCAGCTGGTGAAAGCCCCTAATGTAGAAAAATTTGGTTCAGAGCATCTTCTCTATTCTGGAGACCAAATTCAGCTCAAATTCAACCCAAACTCATAACAAAGCAGTGATGGGAATCATAGAATCATAGAATGGTAAGGTTGGAAGGAGACCTCAAGGATCATCTAGTTCCAACCCCCTGCCATAGGCAGGGACACCTCCCACTAGCACAGGTCACCCCAGGCCTCATCCAACCTGGCCTTGAACCCCTCCAGGGAGGGAGCAGCCACAACCTCCCTGGGCAACCTGTGCCAGTGCCTCACCACCCTCACTGGAAAGAACTTCCTCCTAACAGCTAGTCTAAATCTTCCCTCTGCCAGTTTAAATGCTCCAGCTTGGCTTGTCTGGAAGGGATGCTTTGAGCTACCAAGTTGGGAGCAACTGGGATCAGGAGGGAGAAGCTCAGAGCAGCTGCTGAGCTGAATGCTGGCTGGGACTGGCCTGCAATGACGCTGGCTGGCCCCTGTGCTGGCAGCTCAGGAGCCTTCAAGGGCTGTGCCTGCTCACACCAGATGAGTTCTGGGCCCCAGCAGCATGGACCACTCTGTCCTGCCCTTTGCATCTCTCCCCTTCCCCACCTCCCACACGGACAGACCTCAGCTTTGCCTCCCTGACCCAGAGCTGCTTGGGCCAAAACGAACAAGACCTCAGCAAAGAAGCAGCCGTGAGCTGTGTTCTGTGCATAGCTCTGTCTAAGGGAAAACAACCATCCCTTGCCAGGCAAAATACAACTCCCCTTCTCCTCCTTATATAACATGGTAACCTTCTCTCAACAGACTCGCTCCATTCCTGGCCCAACAAAGCATTTCCAGAGCCCTTATGTTTCTTGGCCACAATGGCCAAGGACCCTCCGAGAACAGCAAAGCTGTTGGGCCTCAGCCCCAGGTACACCTCGCTGGTACACATCAAGGTTTACATGAAACACTCCATGTGAGGGACTGGATGTTTGCTAAGGGCAGGAGAAGCTGGCAGGATGTGAGGCTTTTCTTCTGCCTTGTGTTGTCGTGGAGCTGGGTCCAAGAGGAGAAATGTCAGCACAGCTCGGGCTGCTTGGCATCTTCCAAGCAGGGTCTGCCCTCCATCCAGCACACCTTGGGTGGCCCCAGGCATGTCCTTGACCCAGTCTGGGAACGTTCCTGGTTCTTCCTTTGTCCAGCTGGACTGGGATCTTGGTTTCCAGCAGAAAGGGGCTGAATAAGACTTCAGCTTAGGGTTCTCATAACCGCCAGGGTTGCATCGTCACAGCTCCATCCCAGGACCTTCACAAGAAGCCAGGTTTATCTTGAAAGGGAAGGAGCTGGGGAGGGTTTGGGGTAGAGGCAGGCCCTCCCCATCACCAAACACAGGCAGCAATGGGGCGAGGGAAGGGTGTGAGGTGCAGGGAGATCCACCTCGCTGCCGTCTGCTGGGGATGAGTGCCTGCTGAGGCAGCGGCCCAGCCGGGCGGTTCAGTCAGCTGTTGTTTTGGGAAGGCTGCTCATTATCCTGGTGTTTTCCAAGAACATCAGAGCTTTGGCAGGGGCCAGGCAGCAGCCTGAGGTTAACAAAACAACCTGGTGTAGACAGGCGCTCGGGTGCCTCGCAGAACTCCTCAGTCAGCAGCTCGGTACGTGCCGTGAGGATCTGTGCAGACGCCAGGGATGTCCATTCCTCGTCTTCCCGAGCCCTTCCAGAGCCCGGGAACAGCCTATGGCCGTAGGAGGACACTGGGTGAGATGCATCTGGAGAACAAAGTCTCCTAGGCCTGCTGGAGGAGACAGCAACTGCCTGGCTCCCGCAGGCATTTCTCCACTACAAATGAAGGCTGCAGCCAAGAGCAACCTTTCCAGCGTCCAACACGCGGTGCTCGGCCTGCAATAGCAGCAGGAGTCTCTGGGGACCAGCCCTGCTGGAAATGTCGTTAGCATGTGTCACCTCTGCCTGCTTGGAAGGATTAATCAGGACGAGGAGCTCACTTTTTAATGAACCTTTTCATGGCACGTTATTGGGGGGGAGGAGAAAAAAAAAAAACAACAAGAAAAGTAAAATAAAAAAAAAAAAATCCCCCCCAAGTGAAGCAGATTTTCCAATAAAATTTATAGAGCATGAAAAGAGCTTCTGGAGCTGGGGGTCAGAGGTGGCTGGCCCCCTGTGTGTGGAGCCACCACCCTCCTCATCCTCCTCGGAGGATGAAAACAAAACAAACAGGCAGGAAAAAATGCAGGGAGCAGATAAGTGAAGTCAGGTCCTTGGCTGGAGTGGATGAGCTGGCGGTGCTGGTGACTGAGTCTAAGATGGAGAAACTGAGTCCTCTGAGGCTTCTGTGCTCTGTGAGGTGGCCAGGGGCACTCTCCCGTGGCTCCTCCAGGAGCCCCCTGGGACATGTCTACACCAGGAGCAAATTCATAGATTCATAGAAGCATTTGGGTTGGAAGGGACCTTCAAGATCAGCCAAATCCAATCCCACTTGCCGTGGGCAGGGACACCTCCCATTAGACCAGGCTGCTCGAGGCCCCATCCAACCTGGATTTGAAGACCTCAAAGCAGGGAGTACTCACAGCCTCCCTGGGCAACCTGTTCCAGTGTCTCATCACTCTCACTGGAAAGAATTTCTTCCTCATCTCCAGTCTAAATCTTCCCTTCTCAAGCTTCAACCCATTCCCTCTTGTCCTGTCCCTACAAGCTCTTGTCAAAAGACCCTCCCTGTCTCTCCTGTAGCCCCCTTCAGGTACTGGGAAGTCACAATAAGGTCTCCTCAGAGCCTTCTTTTCTCCATGCTGAACAACCCCAACTGCTGTAGCTCCACAGGCTTTCCTTTGAAGGAGCACTTAGGAACCTTAGCCCAAGCTGGGCCACACTGTGCTGGGCACCCTGAGTGTAGTTAGAAGAGGCTGCACTAAGTAGATAAGCAAACTGTGGCCGTGGCGAAAGTCCTCATGCCTTGCACCTTGTGTTTTGGTAGCCATCTGGGTTATGCCTGAGCTAGGGATGCCAAATTCTCTGTCAGAGTCACAGGGGAGAAGTGGGCACCTCCAGGGTGATGTTTCTCACCCTTGGGCAGGTGTCCAAGGGGCTGCAATGAAGCTGCTCTGTCTGCAGGAGTTGTTCTCTACCACTTCGGGTGAGATGCTCAAGCTCCATATCCCCCTTTCAGCTCTGGGCAAGGAACAGGAGTGTCCTCAGGTCTCATTCCCTGTGGATGGCAATGTGAGGAGAAGGGAATAATGGCCTCACAGAATGCACTGGGCTGGAGGGGACTCTCAAAGGTCATCTCGTGTGATTCCTGTGCAGTGAGCAGGGACATCTCCAACCAGATCAGGTGGCTCAAGGCCCCATCCAGTCTGACCTTGAACATCTCCACGGATGGGGTCCTCCACCACCTCTCTGGGTAACCTGTTTCAGTATTTGGTGGTTGAAATTGATGATCTCAGAGGTCTTTCCCAACTGAAACAATTCTGTGGTTCCAGGACTTCACCACCCTTACTGTGCAGAACTTCCCTCCAAAGCCCAGCCTCAATTTGAGTGACCTGTACTAGTGGGAGGTGTCCCTGCCTATGGCAGGGGCTTGGAACTGGATGATCCTTGAGGTCCCTTCCAACCTTACCATTCTATGATTCTATGATTCAATCTACCCTGCTCCAGTTTCAAACCATTGCCCCATCCTGTGTCAGGCATTTCCCAACCTCTCAGCCAGCAGGGAGCAGAGCTGGCTCTGGCCAGCCCTGGGGCAGAGCTGCAGCATTGCAGGACCTCAGGAGCCAGCATCCCTTTGCGAGTGAGGGACAGGGCAGGCAGGGGGCTGGAGAGAGGGGAAGGGGGAGCAGGATTTCCATGCCTGGTCAAGAGAACAAATTATTCTTGCCCAGGCCACCCTTCCCTCCAGTAGCAAGTAATCTCTGCAACCATGACAGCCTCTTCTCTCTGCCCCGGAGAGGAGGATAAATCAGAGCAGAACAAAAGTCCTTTGCTGGGAGCTGGGCATGTGCAGTGCCTTTCAAAGGGCAGGCAAATTTCTCTATAGATCTGCCTTCTCCAGGGACTGCAACTCTGACAGCAGGGAGATTAAGCAAAACAACCCACTTCAACCTACCCCTGCTCCCAGAGCTTGCCATGGGTGGAACAAACCCATCCCAGTCAAACCACAGGGCAGAGCCATAATTCACACTTGGTGCTTTTGCTGCTTTAGCTGTTTAAGTGCCCTATTTTTTATTACTTCCCCCCCCCCTCCACACTTAATGTTTTCAAAGTTTGGAGTAATAATTACATCGAATAGAGGCTCCTTTGGCGTCAGAGCTGGAAAACTTAGAAATAATGAGGGAAAGCAAACCAAATGTACCAATTATTAGAGTCCTTGGGGAACCTGCAGAGCTGTAGTGAGCTGGATCCAAAGCTTCAGAGAAGCTATTCACACTGCATTCCTCACCAGACTGGTAAACATGCACACACCGACCCTCCCCTCGCCCACACACCCTGGGTGAGCAGCCTTAAATCAACCCAACGATACCAGGCAAGCTCCTCAAGTTCAAGCAGCCACACTGCCTTTTGTTGCTAGCAACGTGGCACTTGCAGAGCTCCTGCAGCACTGGGATGCTGATGGTGTNATTCTATGATTCTAAGATGTGTTTTCTTGTAACTTCTCCAAGCCATCAGGGCAGCGAACTCAATTCTGTTCCAGTTATATTTGTACCAGTGGAGACCTGGGCTCAGGCCAGCTGAATGAGGTCCTGACAATGAGAGTCATGGGGAGTTTAAGCCCTTCTGCTCCTCAGGGGTTTCTTGGGAATGGGCTGAGATTTTTTTTCTGTGAGCTCCTAATTAGACAGCTATTTGCATGGACAAATTTTGCCTTCTAGTTTGTGCCCACTTCAAGGCTTGGATAATGGTGAGGTGTGGGACATTGCATTAGCTGCTGTGTTCCAGTGCCAGCAGGAGCTCTCAGCACAGCCTGTGATTGTTACCCCATCCCTAACCTCCCCCCATCTGCATTACACTGTCCTGGAGCTGGGGACCAGTCCTCACCTGGTCTACATTGCTGGGGAGACAGGAAGCTACTGGAGAGAGCCCAGTGGAGGCTACAAAGCTGCTGAGGGGCATGGAGCAAAGGCTGAGAGCCCTGGGGCTGAGAGCCTGCAGAAGAGCAGCCCCAGAGGGCATCTGAGCAATGCTCAGCAAGAGCTAAAGGGTGAGGGGCAAGAGGCTGGGGCCAGACTCTTGTCAGTGGTGCCCAGTGCCAGGACAAACGAAGCCAGGAGGTTCCATCTGAGCAGGAGGAAAAAGTTGTTTGTTGTGAGGGTGCTGGAGGCCTGGAGCAGACTGCCAGAGAGGCTGTGGAGTCTCCTTGTGTGGAGAGAGCTTCCAAGCCCAGCTGGGCACTGTGCTGCTGGGCAAGCTGCTGTGGGTGCCCTGCTTTAGCAGTGACGTTGAACTGGATGATCTGCAGAGGCACCTTCCAACCCTCACCACTCTTGGATGGCAGCTCTCATATGACATTGTGGTTGAGGAACTCCCCAAAAGTACCTTGGAGCCTCACAAAAGCTCCCTTGGAGCCTCACAACACCTTTGGAGCCTCACAACGGCTCCCTTGGACCCTCACAACGGCTCCCTTAGAGCCTTATGACACCTCCCTTGGAGCCTCACAACACCAACATTGGAGCCTCACAACACCTACATTGGAGCCTCACAACCACCTTCCTTGGAGCCTCACAACACCTCCCTTGTACCCTCACAACCACCTTCCTTAGAGCCTCACAACCACCTCCCTTGGAGCCTCACAACCCCTACATTGGAGCCTCACAACCACCTTCCTTGGACCCTCACAACACCTACATTGGAGCCTCACAACACCTCCTTTGGAGCCTCACAACACCTACACTGGAGCCTCACAACACCTACATTGGAGCCTCACAACCACCTTCCTTGGAGCCTCACAACAGCTCCCTTGGAGCCTCACAACAGCTCCATCACCCACCCAGCACAGTAGCACCAGGGGCAAGAACTGCTCTGCAGACAACTTCTCCCTGTACCTCAGATGAACACAACTCAAAGCCCAGCCTGAGAATGTTTTTGAAGGAGAACAAAACAAAACAAAAAGCTAAATCAAAGGGTGCAGAATGAGCAACAGCCACATGTGAAGATTGTTGTTTGGACAAGAAGTGCCATCCCCAGAGCCTGTGCCAAGAAATCTACGGCCATGAAGTTCCTCTGCATAGGAAATAACAAGGAATTGTGCAACTGCAGTTGTTGTCAGAACACACAACCAGAGCTGGGAAGCTGAGTGGAGGCTTTTGCCAAGCTCCTGGGTGTCAAACCTAGGCCTGATTATGCAATGTATGTGCTGCAGACAGAGCTCACAGAGTGACCTCCTCTTCATGGAGGAGACACTTCCCCTTTGTCCAATGAGAGGCATCTAAATGCAGTAGAAACTTTATTTATTTTTTTCCTGGGCTTGTTTCAGATTGAAATAATTTCTTCTGGGGTTTGGAAAGCCAAAGCAAGCCAAACAGTTTGGACTTAAAACAAAAAGAGGGGAAATATTTTCTCTCCCAGTTTGANATTCTATGATTCTGTGATTCTGTGATTCTGTGATTCTATGATTCTGTGATTCTGTGATTCTATGATTCTATGATTCTATGCTGAAGGTCCCTCCCAACCCAAACCATCCTGAGGATGTATGACTCTGTGGTCCTACAATTCCACTCACAGGTGGGTTAGTTTTAGGGTCCCTGGTGAGAAGTTGAACCATCTGCAGCTGGTTTCCAGAGGCACCAAGCATCCTGCCCACCCCACTGGCAGCCTTGGCATCACTGGGTTGGAAGCAGCCAAACTGATATTTGCCTGCTAAATATTTGCCTGGTTTACTTTCCTTCCCCCAGCTGCATCTGACAGCTGCTGCCACAGGAACAGCAGCTTGGCTCAGGGTCTGAATCCCCCCAAAAATCTGGTTGCATACACAAAGAGTCAAAGAAACCCTGTTCCAAAGGGCCTCCAGCCTGCAAAGCAGGGCTAAACACTATTTACTCTGCAAGCTCTGCATGAAAAATGATAACATGAGGTTAAATCTCTGCTTTCTCTCTCTCTCTTTTTTTTTTTTATTTCCCCCCTCCTCTTTTTAATGCAGGGAAGGTAAAACTCCTGAGCCCTGGGGATCTCCTTTATTTTCTCTTTTATGATATTTACTAAAGACTTAAAGATGGGAAGAAGCAGAAGCCTATAGAGTCTATGGGCTGAGATGAAAAGGTCCTGGATCCCCAGCGGGATAGGAAGGCTTCCAACAGGAGGCACAAGCTGCTGGGCTTTGTTTCTCAATTCAAACATGGTACCAGGCACAAAAGGAGGTGAATAATATCGCTCTCCCAGGCGGCCTGCCCACGCCTCGCTGCTGCTGCTGCCCATAATAATCATAATTCAAACCCCAAAAAAGGAAAAATAAAAAGGGGGGGGAAGAAAAAAAAAAAGGGAAAAGAAAAAAAAGAAAAAAGAAGAAGAAGAAAAGGATGCCAGCAAGGAAAATGATTTGGGATTAAGGGTTCCCGTGTCCCACCTGCTGACTCGGGGTATTCTTCTACTGAATAGACCTTCAGCTTCTCTGCTCCTTGGGTACCCCAGGCCTGGGTCCATCCCTTTCCGGGCCACCATTGACATGCTATGGGATCAAAATGCCTGTGGAAAGATTCCTGGGGAGCTGACTGTGTGAACAAAAGGGCAACCTGTCAGTGACTCTGTGCCAGCACAGACGCCAGGAGCAGCCTCAGGTTTGTGCCGCGAGGCAGAGGTCGAGGCGGGGGGGAATGGTCAGCACAATGCAGGCTGATGCCTGAGCTGACCATTGGGCTGGGCAGCTCAATGCCACCCCAGGACCTCCCTGTAATCCACCATTATATCCCCCCTTTGACATGGCTTTCCTCTGCTTAACTCCCCTCTTGGGGCTTTGCTCCCAAGGAACAAGGCTGAGCTGAGCAGCCCCTTCCCCAGTCCCAAGGTGTGTGCACAATGCTCAATTTTCTCCTAGCAGCACAAACACAATGGCAGAGTCAGGCTGGCCTTAGATGTCAATAGAGCATCTAATTCCAATCCTTTTTTTCCCCACAGTCTCCCCTTGAGGCTATGAAAGCCTCCATCATTCACTGCATCCAAGGGTGAGGAGCTCCACAGCTTGCCAGAAGTGCTTCCACCTGACTTGGCTGAAGATCCTATTAGCTTCAGTTGTCCTCTTCTGTTCCCCTGCTCCATCAGGGTGGTGAGACACTGGAACAGGTTGTCCAGGGAGGTTGCAGGTGCCCCCTCCCTGGAGGTGTTCAAGGCCAGGTTGGACAGGAACTTTAAACAGCCTGGTCTAGTGGAAACTGTCCAGGCCTGTGGCATGGGGGTTGGAACTGGATGACCTTTGAGGTCCCTTCCAACCCAAACAGTTCTAAAATTTTATGGTCAGCATCCACCCCTTCTTGTGTCCCACTCCAAGTGATGGTAGGAGATGTTGCTCAAAGGTGTCCCAGTCTGCTGCACAGGTAAGACATTGCTGAGTGTTTGCAGGGGCTATGAAGTCCTGCCCCCCACAGCAGGTTCACATCCTGCTGCCAGAAAAGGAAAAGGAAAAGGAAAAGCAGCTGCTCTCCAGCTTCCACCACAGCTGCCAGGGGAGCATTGCCACCTACACTGCCCAAGCTGGAGGAACACCACCACCTGTGCTGGCCTGGGCTGGACAAGCATCACCACTCACATTATGCTGGAGGAACATGAGCCCACACCTTGATCAAGCTGGAGGAGCATTGCCACCTGTCTTGGCCAGGCTGGAGAAGCATTGCCACCTGCCTCAGCTTGGCTGGAGAAACACTGCTGTCCTTCCTGGCAGGGCAGGAAGGGCACCAGCATGCATCTTGGCTGGGCTGGACAGACATCACTGCCCTCCTTGGGCAACCTCAGAGCACTTTGGTAGGCTCTGAGTGAAGGTCCTTGGTGCCCCTGCTGAGCCAGAAGGTCAGCAGTGCTGAGAGGGCTCCATGTGATGCAAGAGTGAAAGTTAAACCTGAAGCTGGTGGGAACAGAGCTCTGACTAAGGTTTCCTCAGAAAATAAAAACCACCCTGTTGGGCTTCTTGGCTGCCTTGGAGACCTCCATGGGCCACCTGGAGAGCTGTGCCCTTAGCAGCAGACACTGCTTGGATGCCCTGCTGCCATTACTCCTGGCATGGTGGGAACCATGCAAGTAGCCCAGCCCTGGCATCTCCTCCTCAGGGCTCTGCCCTTCTCCTGCTGAGATCAGTGGAGAGGCTTCAGCTGACTGCTGAGAGGAGACTGTCACCAACACTCCCATCAGCTCTGTCCAGCATGGACAAGCCCTTAGGAGCCCATAAATAAGTAACAGCATTTTAATAGGCTTTGCATTAGAGCTGGGAAGATTTTTAACTCACTGATGCCAAGAGGGCAAATGGTCTCCTGGGGTACATGAAGAAGAGTGTGGTCAGCAGGTCAAGAGAGATTCTTCTCCACATCTACTCTGACCTAGTAAGGGCACACCTGGAGTCCTGGGGCTAGTTTTGGGCTCTCCAGTTCA
>WBNM01033668.1:0-14741 GCA_013399055.1 Ramphastos sulfuratus | reverse complement strand
CAAGAACAAGGGCTGGCAATCTTCAAACATCCTGCAGCTGTTTATAGGATAATACATCCACCTCCTGGGTTGAGTGGCCTGTAACAGACTCCAACCAGTATGTCAGTCTTATTGGTCTGCCCTCTGATTTTTGCTCATAGGCACATGGTCATCATTGGTTTCAAGCTCCATGGCGTCAAGAGCTTTCTTAATATACAGGGCCACCCCTCCACTCCTGCTCCCTCTCCTGTCTTTCCTGAAAATCTTGTATGCATCTATTGCAGCACTCCAGTCATGTGAATCATCCCACTACATTTCCATGATGGCGACTACATCATAGCCTTCCTGTTGCACCAAGGCTTCCAGCTCACCCTGCTTGTTGCCCATACTGAGTGCATTTGTGTACATGCATGTCAGCGGGGCTGCTGGTTTCACCCCTGACCCTGGCTTACCACCCTCAGCTTCCTCTCTGGAGAGCCTGGTTTCAACCCCTTCCCCCCTCAAACCTAGTTTAAAGCCCTCTCAATGAGAGCTGCCGCCTCATGGGCTAGAATCCTTTTGCCCTTATGTGACAGATGAACTCCATCTGCTGCCACTAGACCCAGTGCTGAGAAAACTTTCCTGTGGTCAAAAAACCCAACATTCTGTTGTTGGCACCAACCTCTAAGCCATGTGTTTATCACATGGATTTTTTTCCTTCCTTCAAAATCTCTTCCTGCCACTGGAAGGATTGAGCCCTCCAGTGCCCCTGAGCCCTCAGGTAATCTTCCCAAGGCCCTGAAGTCTTTTTAAATTGTTTTTGTACTCCTATCCTTTGGCTTGTCACTCCCAGTCTGTATTATCCAGTAGTGGGTAATAGTCTGATGGCTGCACCAGATTAGGAAGTCTCTTACAAATGTCCTTAACTCGTGCCCCAGGCAAGCAGCAGACCTCCCTGTGGGATGGATCTGGCCTGCAAATCGGGCCCTGAGTTCCCCTTAGAAGGGAATCCCCTACTACTACTACCTTTCTATTTTTCCTGCTTATACTAGTCCTAAGTTGTGTGACTGGTTGATGAGTCTTGGGGAGCTGTGTGCGTGGGTATTCATCTATAACCTCATTCATCTGGCCCTCTGTTACAAGGGTCTCATACTTCTTGTGTGTAAAGATCTCACAATAGTTGTCTAGAATTTGGCTATTTTTTGTTATGCTCAGAAACCAGACTTCTGTCTGTTTAATAGTACAGATAAAGGTGCAGAATCATAAACCTTCCACCAGTGCTTGTTGTGTTCGTGAGCACACAGAAAATATTTTTTCTTTTTTTATACCTCATCAGCACTTTAAAATTTATCTTTACAAATATAGATCACATTTGTGGGAAACATTAGCTGAGCAAGAGGCAGGCAGTCAGAGACATCTACAAGTAAGTGAAATCAGCCTACAGAGCTTTATATGCTGGCCTGCTTTCCTGCTGTCCCTTCAAAGTAATGTGTATTATTGGGCAAGGCTTAAAATTTTTGAGGAAAACAGAGCAGCAATTTGTTAACTGTTCCTCTGATATCTTTGGGAAGAGGACACATAACTGAAAGCCTTATGCTTTTTGCACATCACCTAGCACAATGAGAACAAACCTAGGACGTTTTTGTGCTACTTAAGTAAATCTGTTGCCACTTGCATTGATCTGTGTTTACAGTCCGATAACTGGAGTGAATTTGCATTTCAAATAGTAGAGGGTAGCATAATCCCCAGCACCACTGTTTGTCCTCATGAGAGGATATGTAACAGAATGTCTAAGCACCAATAAAAAAAGCAAAAATCATATATATGCATTTATCGATAATGATAAGATGAAATAGGAACCAGATTATGAATGTGTGGGTTTCCTATAGAAGGTGCAGCTTAGTTTTTATCAAATTCACATGTCCAGCAAAAGTATTTTTGTAAATCTTCACCAACCAAGTGTCAGATTAATGGTAAAAAGAAAAGGTTTCCCATTTTGATAACAAAAGTGATCTCTGTAAAGCTTAAATTTAGAAAAAAAATTCTAGCAGAAGAGTAAATTACTGGACACTGAGGTACTCTAAGTTTTAGACTATTATTAATAAATTGCCAGTACCTAATGAAAAAGCCAAAATCTTTGCACTTTAAGTGTTTCACATAAGGCCCAAGTCCATTGTGTTCACAGAAAGATAATAAATAAACTTTGCACAACATAGCCTTGCTTACTGATAGCAGGTGAGCTCTCTGTTCAGAGCTGACGTCCTTTTTTACTGACTTACTTCATTTCCCAGAGCTTAGATTTCCAAGAAATGGTAAAACATACCAGCATAGGGCAGTAGTACTGTTATTATTATGCTGCTCATTAACTACACTGAATTTAAAAGCACAGCTGCCAAGTCACATTTAAGAGGTTCTTTTCTACATTTAAGTAACTTAACTTTGGTCTGTACCATACATTGCATAATTATTTGCCATTGTGCAACTGTTATGTTATTTTGTTCCTTTACATGTCCCTTTTATCCATTTGGATCTCAATCCTGGAAACCATTCAAGCACAGTTAAATAGTATCCTACAAATCTGACAAAGATAGCAAGATAAAACTCATTCATCTCTGTTGAAGGTGGCTCAACATTGCAGCCTGGTCCTGCAGCTCATGTTATGTTGCTGTTTGGGGCTGTAAGCAAAGGTGCAGCAAGTCAGCTCCCTAAGGTGAGCTTGCCTTAAGTTCCTAGGGCTGCTTTACATTCAAACTCTCCATCTGTCTGTTAGTTGGATTAAAGGTGGAGTACAGGGAGGGAAGCAGCTGAAGCCTCACTTTATGCTCTGATCATTATTTATGGTGATAAAGTTTTAAATACAAGGGAATCCTGTCAGGCTTGCTTTCAGGTATATTGTCATTTTTTTGGACATTGCATACATGCTAACAGAATAAATCTGAGCTCACCTTACATTATTATTTTGTATTTACATTGATGACTTTTAAGTAATAATCAGTCTAATACTACATTAAGAATTACGTATTGGTATGTGGTACAGTACAGCTGATAAATGAAATTATTTGGTGCTGCCCTTATACATCTATTGCTCATTCTCTACTGAATTTTTGAATGATGCAGAGACTAGATTCAGTCATATGGGGTTGCTCTGGAACTCCACAATATTTTTCTAAACCAGTTATTCTGTATTGCTCAAAATCACATGTTCTTGAGTTTTGCATGTATGGTAGGTTTACTAATTACTTACTGATCAGTCTTTTGAGAAGACGCCACACATGTCTTTTCCATACAGATTTAATCTGAGGGGAGGTTGCACGGCAACTAAAGAAAAGATGTAGCACATGCCTGCTGCAAATTAATACATACTTAGGAGACCGATAGATCAGTCCACCTAAGCATTTGGCTGCCCACGGGATTTTCCAGAAGTTTCCTTTCCTGAAGATATCTGAAGGCATTCTTTTCTTGCCAAAAGATGGAAACCCAAACGTAACTGGAGAAATCTTATGGATCCCTTCTTTGGCCTTATCCTTCAGTTAGACCAAAGTATCTAAAAGGAGAAACCTATTTTGAGTGTTGGAATTACTCTGACCAGCCTGGTTTAACAGAGCTATTGGTGAAATCTAGGCTAACAGTATTGTTTTCCACAAATGAAGTAGGTTTTTTTTTGTTTGTTTGTGTTTTTTTTTTCGATCCAGTAATGCTTTTTACATCATAAAGCAAGACTAGTGAGAGTCAGAGGAATACAACTCGAGTATTGCTCCTTCTGCTTCGTGTTTCCACACAGAGGGTTCAGATATATGTTACGCATGCACATTTCATATCACAAAGTTCAGATTAGCCAACGCAGAGTGTGATCACAGGTGTATTGGTGCATCCACTGTTATATATGTTAGTGTTCATCATCGCAAATTATGTGTTTTTCTAAGATTTAGTTTGTTCTCCTTGGTCTCCCAGTCCTATGAAATTTTACTACCTGGATGAAAAAAATATATTGCCCACCTTTTCTGATACTCTAGCTAAGGTAGGAGTGACAGCATATTTTCTAAACATCTTCTTGGCCTTCAATTTCCACTTCATTGCAGTATTTTGGCTGGTACATCCATTAGACCAAGTATCTATCCTGCAAATGAGTCGGAAAAGGACTCAGCAAGAACTAAGGACCAAAGATCTAGGCTGTGACACAGATGAATGATTTCAGCTCCTTTTTAAATTTTTTTTTTATTTTTTAATTTGTACTCTTGGTTTCTCCCTTTATTCTGTACACTTTTGATGGACAATGAGGCAGGAATTTCAGGACAACAAATGAAGAAAAGCCAGAAAAAACAAAAGAAGTTACATAATGGGTGATGAAGAAACAAATGTGGAATGATCTTGTATGAGCTGGTATCCCATGATCAGAAATAGATGGGATCATATAATCAGAAATGTTTCACCAATGGCAAAAGTTAGCATCTATGCGAAAAAACCCAACTGCCCCTGGTGGTGGCCAGCTCCACACCCACCCTCCACCACTGCCTGGCACCTCCAGACAATATACTACATGGCAAATGCCAAAACATCAAAAATGAAGGCTTAGCAGGCCCCCCCCTAAATCAATTAATCCTATTTGGCCTGTGGAAAAAAAAGAGATGGCACTTGGAGAATGACTGTCGGTTGCAGTGAATTGAGTAAAGTTACATACACACACATCCTTGCAGTAACCATACCAGATATGGTTACTCTTGTAAAAAACATCAGCAAAAATTTACAACCCTGGAAGGTGGTGATGGATTTTCCTAATGCTTTATTTTCAACAGTCTTTACATATTTATAGAGCATGTGCACATAGCTGTACTATTTGTATATATACATGTATATTTAAGCGCACTACATAGGCCATGGGGAAAGATAGATAAAATGCCGACAATGGGCCTTGAATACCTGACAGGTTGATTATCTGTCAAGGGGGTGGCAATATGTATTTACTGCTGTGGATATAATGTCAGTGTTGTTTTTTTCTAAACTCACCAGATATGCTGTCCTGGTTTTAACTGGGATAGAGCTAGTTTTCCTTTCTTAGTGTCTAGAATAGGTGCTGTGTTTTGGATTACTGCAAGACAAATACTGATAATATACTGATGTTCTCATTTGTGGCTGAGGAATCAAGAACTTTCCAACTTCCCATGTTTTGCTAGTGTGCAGGACCACAAGAAGCTGGGGGAAGCATAGCCATGATAACTGATTCACATTAGCCATACCATAGAATGTTATGCTCAGTATATAAACTGGGAGGAGTTTGCTGTGGGAGGAGTGGATCACTGAGCAGCAGTCTGTGAACAGTGAGCAATTACATTGTGCATCACTTGTCTTTTCTTGGGTTTTCTTTATCTCTCTGTTATATTCATTTTAGTTACAATTATTATAATAATTTCTTGTTGTTGTTGTTGTTATATTTTAGTTTAGTTTAGTTACTAAACTATTTTTATCTCAACCCACAAGTTGACACCCACTACTCCACTGTGAAACAGAGAGGAGTGAGAAGTGGCTGAGTGGTGTTTAGTTGCTAGCTGGAGTTACAACATATGCTAATCAATATAACACAATGGAAGCATTAGAACTTATTCCCTCCAAAATATTAACTGCAGGGGAAATGGAATCATTTACACTGACAGATTCATGGTTTAATGGCCATGGTGGTCTTAGGTTGATGGTCGGACTGAAACAATTCCATCATTCTACGATTGCATGCCGGGACCGTGACCTATTAACTTAGATGTGAACATTCATATAACAATATCTGAGAATGCCACATGGTTCTGTGCCTCAACTTCTCTTATTTTTCATCCTCTATTGATATCAGATTCTCAAGTTCTTTTATTTCAGTTATCCTGGATGAATACCTGTGTCCTATTTGGAGGAGATAGCATTGGAACTGTGTTACTGGTGTCATGAACTCAACATTGAAGTTCAGTCTGAAAAAGCATGAGCTACAAGCTTTCCAATCTCTGTGGGCAATTACCCCCCATCAGGTTATCAAACCCAAAGTAATATAGCTGGAGGAGCCGGAGCGACAGCATATGTATTCCTGGAAGTAGATGTCACTCCTGCTTTCTTCCTCGATCATAGGCTGGCTTGTGCTTAATAGTTTTATACTATAAAAACCCATATACCCTGGATATGTTTTGCCAGGATCAAGACATAAACACTTATATTTGGTTAACCTCTGATCTCTGTTAAGCTTAAATTTAGTAAACATTTTTTAGCAGAAGAGTAAATTAGTGAACACTGAAATGCTTCAAGTTTTAGCCTATTTCTAATAAACCTGAGCCATCAGTACCAAATGAAAATCTTTGCACTTTTAAGATTTCAGGTAAGGCAGAGATCCATTTCATTCCCTTCATAGAAAGGGAATAAATAAAATTTGTGCAACACAGCCTTACTTACTGATAGCAAGTAAGCTCTCTGTTCAGAGCTGACATCCTATTTTTTACTGACTTAATTTTCCAGAGCTTAGATGAATCAACTAGCACAGAGGACAATATTTGGTATCTCTGGGACTTGATGCATCAAATGAAACAACTTACTATCAATGCCTGTCTGGCTTAATGGTTTAATTTCCTGACTGGATGAATGAGACACCTGATTCAAAGCATTATTGTAGAGGTATGTTTATTCCTTTTTTCATATGTGTGTATTACATACCTCTGTAAATTACCCTGTCCTATACCCTGCAAGCCAAAGCAGACACCTCCAGCTTTGCTAGCCCCAGTGGAACTGGTCTCTTGAGTGAAGGGGTGAAATGTGGGAAAATAACAAAGATTGGCAAGGAGGATTATCAACACACTCAAGTGACACGCAGCTGGGGTGTTGAAAACCACATAAGCATACCAATAATTGTTTGGTCTCTCTGTTTAACAAGTAGAATATAGAATAATTTTATTTGGAAAATACCTTCAAGGTCATCGAATCAAAACTTTAACCTGTCACTGCTAACTTCAGCACTAAACCATGTTCCTTAGCATGTGTTTAAGTAACGTAGGCCTGCGACTGAGCCAGCCTATCGAGGATGCCCTGATGTGGGAAAGACAAAAGCACAGTGATAAACTATACCTGTGAAAATCCCTGATGTACAGGCAAAAGCAGCAGGGTCCAAATCTCTATCACAGACTGAGCTTCGCAGTGCCTGCAGCCCTGCTTGGCTGCCTCTGCCAGGGCACTACTTCCAAGATCCCCTGTATGAGAACAAATTTACTCGTTGCATTTCATCCGTGGTTTTGTGGTTGTTCCTGCCTCCTGCCAGCTTACACATTATAGTTTAAATGATTATTCAATTTTTTTCTGCTCATATCCTATGAAATGCCACTAAACAAAATGTCCTTAATGCCACAATATAATAATAGAGCATTTGATACGCATATTTTGTTTTGTAAAAAAGTAACCTGAATTAGCACGAGTTGGCAAAAGGCGGTGAACGGACCCCGACTGTATCAACGGGAAGAGGAAGAGAGAGAGATGACTGACACCCGCCGCGAGTGAGCGGCAGCCCTGAGCCTGGCCGGCGGAGGCGTTTCCTCACGGCCTCCAGGAGCACCTCGGCGAGACGCTCCATGGCGCGAGAGCTGGGCGAGCACGCCCCACTACTGCCTCACCACTGCCCAACCTCCGCGCTCTCGCCAGGGGCGCGGTCACGAATCACCCGTGCGGAATCCCTCCTCCCGCTCACTCTCCCGGCAGCGGGCGAGGGGAGGGGCCGATAACACGCGAGGGGAGGGCTCGGCTCCGGCTCCGGCTCCGGCTCCGCTCTGTTGCGAGACACGGCTGCTGCCGCCGTTCCCCACTGCTGCTCCGCGCCCGTCGCTGCTGCCGCCATGAGCTCAGATCCTGTCGTCTTCGTTTCTGCCGCCAGGACCGCCATCGGTGAGGACCTGGGCCAGGCGGCGGGTGTCGTCTCCCTCCTGCCCCTTCCCCCCGCTATCCCACCGCGAAGCCCCGTGCTGAGTGCTCTCCCTCTTTGTCCGCCCAGGTTCCTTCAACGGCGGCCTATCCACGTTGCCGGCGCACGAACTGGGGGCCGCCGTCATCCGGGAGGTGCTGCGGCGGGCTGGGCTGGCCCCCGAGGAGGTGTCTGAGGTGATCCTGGGGCAGGTCCTCACCGCAGGTACGCGGGCGGGCGGCAGGGAACAGGGCGCGGCAGAGAGCTCTTTTGCCGCTGTCAGGCGGTGCTTTGTGCTCTCTTCCTCTCTACAGCCACATCTGCCCTTAATTGCCCCTTGCCAATATTCAGGTTTCGCGTGCCCGAGCGTTACTCTGTGCCGTTAAGGACGTCGTTCGTTAGCAAAGCACTTGAGTGTCGGGCGTCTTGGCCACTTCTCCATAATGGATTACCCAAACCCATTGCTGGGTTTTTAGAAAGGATATGAGGAGGGATAGTTTCCTTAAAAAAAAAAAAATCCCAACAGCGTATGCGTGAAAATCAGTTTCTTTTCTTTGTTAGAGCATCCCTGCGCTTTGCGGGTCATCCCCTCGCATAATTTAACATCATAAGTAGAGTTAACTCGGGTTTTAAGAGCAAGACCAACGTTTCTGCTTATCTGCAAGATCGGCCCGGAGCATCTGTGGTGCCACTTACTTGGAGACAGATAGTTTGATTTAATGAAAATGCAGCTAATAGCAAATTGTTTTGAATAGTTCCCAGCCTTTTCCAGGGTAGTGTTTAATCAGCAGAGTCATAGGGCAGATGGAGAAAGAAAATAAAGGAAACGTTTTTTTCTTATTTAAAGCTAATGCAGATTCCTGCGTATTTTAAGCTTTCCGAATTATATGTTCCTCCTTAGAATGTTTCTTTGACTGCAAAGAGCTGGCATTACTTTGGCCTGAGGAGATGCAGATGAAGAATGTTTTCAGCACTCCATTAGGATTACCACAAAGAATGAAAGCTTTTGGGGCTGTGCCTTTGATATCCATAAGAACTTTTAGGGAAAGTCATCTGCTAGTGATGTACAGAAGATGTAAAAAGGAAACGTTCCAGTGAGTAGCAGTTTGAATGAACTGTCAACTTACACATGTACAACTGGCTAGTGATAATTTGAAGTTGGTGTTTAATCTGACCTGCTGTCAAAGTCAGACTTGCAGAATATAAAACTATCAGTACCAAATCCCTAATCTTGCATCTGGTATTTTATTAATGAGCAATACAAACGAGAAAGGTAACTGAGCTCCTGGGAACTTCTGTGCCAGCTGAGAACTGGAATGAAGTTTACATTTTGATGGAATCAGGGTACCTGTTATGAAAAGTGACAAGGCTGACATTGGGTTTCTCTAAGGACAAAGGAAAAATGCTTCCTGTTCCTGCAGGTGCTGGCCAGAACCCTGTCCGGCAGGCAAGTGTTGCTGCAGGAATCCCTTATTCCGTGCCTGCTTGGAGCTGCCAGATGATCTGTGGGTCAGGCTTGAAAGCAGTATGCCTGGGTGCTCAGTCCATACTGACAGGAGACTCCAGCGTTGTGGTGGCAGGAGGCATGGAAAGTATGAGCAAGGTAAAGCAAGTGATGACACTGGCATTGCACTGACTTGCTGGGAGCAAACAGCATTATGTTGAAACCCTGTATTTCTAGGCCAGTGCTCTGGAGGCAGTTTGAAAGAGTAGCTTTGGTTTCTGTACTTGGGAATTAATTTATACATACAACAATTGACTTTATCAGCTTTGAGTTGATTTAAAAAAACAAAAACAAAAACAAAACCAAAGGCTCTGATACTGTGGCTACTGAAAAGGTCCTATGCAAACACATGCCACATTTAAAATTTCATTTTAATTTCCATCTAGCCCAGGTGTGATAAATGATACTATTTTTGTGTTGCAAGAAGACAGGGAAGGAATAACTGAAAATGTTATTGTCCACTAAAAATTTGAGCTTGGAAAGAAAGAAAAACATTTGTATTTCAAGGTGTCTATCACAAAGCTGTATTGGAATGTTGCTGGGCTGGTGATCTTATGCCTAAGAAGGGGGTAGCTGCTTCTGCTGGGGCTCTCTGGCTGCCTTTGCTGAGAATAATGTTGATGTAGTGGCGCACCCATGGCTGTATGGCCCCAGAGATGATTGATTTGATCTGTAAAGAGAAGTCACTTGTTCCATGGTGATCTGCAGCAGGGGAAATGCACAGAGCTGGCAGACTGGAGGGAGATACAGAGCAAGCATCTGGGGAGATTGCCAGGATTTGGGGTGGCTGCATGCAGCTGCTGTACTGTGCCGTGGCAACATAAAACATCTAACTCCTTTCAAAATACCTTTTTGCAGGCTCCTCATGTCATTCACATGCGAGCTGGGGTAAAAATGGGAGAGGCTTCCTTGCAGGACACTATAATACTTGATGGCCTTACAGATGCTTTTTATCGGTATCATATGGGTATAACAGGTAAGTGGTGACAATCCAAAGAAGTAAATGGTTAATTGGAGAGGAGGAAAGATTTAACTGACAGGAAATCTCAGAAATCTGTTTTCAAGTAAGGTGTTTTAAGCTGTCCTTAAGAAGTGTCTAATAATGCTTTGTTTTTAAAGCTAATTTATTTGGTTGATTTTTTTTAATTCTGTCTGAGCTAATCTTACTGCATCTCTTCTGCATCAGAGTAATTTAATTTAATTTAATTTCAGGAAAAATAAATAAAAGAATCTCTGTATGTAACTGGAGCACTTGCAGCACAGATTTACAGTGGCCAGGAATTATGTTAAGTGTGTTGTGAATACATGTCTCTGCAACTTCAGGTTATTGCATCCTGCTTGGCATACTCAGCCAACTGCTTCTTCAAACTTTGCTGATGAAATGGAGTAATTTCAGAATGTTCCCTCCTCTGTGTTACCTGTAGAGAGATTTGAGCATAATAAACCAGAGAAACAATAAACTAGAAGAGCTTGTTTGCATTTGTATTTAACTTGATACCACCTCTGAGAGTAGATCCCACACAGATATTTTCACCCTCCAAAGAAAACATAGTAGAGAATTGTGAGCTAACAAAAAGAGAAAATCAGAGTAAAATCTATTCAACAAGCTGAGCTGCTTGCTATAGTAAACATTAATGACTACCTTTGTGCTTACAGTTGTACCACTTAAAATGTTAGCATTTCCTGATGCCAATTTGTGTTTTGTTCCTATTACAGCTGAAAATGTGGCCAATCAATGGCAAGTCAGCAGAGGGGAACAAGACAAACTTGCTGTACAGTCACAGAACAGGGCAGAGGCAGCACAGAAAGCTGGCTATTTTACAAAAGAAATTGTTCCCGTTCTTGTACCTTCTAAAAAAGGTAGGTGTGAATGGATAAGAGCTGATTTTAAAGAAAAAAATCTGGTTTCTGCTGCGTCTCCTATAATCAGGGGGTGGTTTCCTATTTACACAGTGTTTTCTCAGCTGTTCTGTAAGCATGTAGCATGTTGCTCTCTTTTAAATCTTTTTAGTGGTTATTTTTTAAAATGACATACAATGCAATGCAAATGTGGAATATCTACATTTATCTCTTTGCAAATACTACTGCTGTGTTTTGTTTGATATGTAATTACTACTCAAGCAAACCACTGACTTTACATAGGCTTGGATATTGTGCCAAAATAAGTACTTTTCAGAGAATCACAGAAACTTTCAGGTTGGAAAAGACCCTCAGGATCAAGTCCAACCGTTATCCCTACTCTACGAGGTGCACCCTAAACCATATCCCCAAGCACCATGTCTAAATGACTTCTAAACACATCCAGGGTTGGTGACTCAACCACTTCCCTGGGTAGACCATTCTAATGCTTGACCACTCTTGCTGGGAAAAAAAATTTTCCTAATGTCCAGTCTAAACCTCCCCAGTCACAGCTTGAGGCCATTCCCTCTTGTTCTACCACTATTTACCTGTGAGAAGAGACCAGCACCAATCTCTCCATGACATCCTTTCAGGTAGCTGTAGACAGCAATGAAGTCTCCCCTCAGCTTCCTCTTTTTCAAACTAAACAGCCCCAGCTCCTTCAGTTACTCCTCATAAGATCTATTTGGCCCTTCACCAACTTTGTTGCCTTCCTCTACACTCGCTCCAGCACTTCCAGATCTCTCTTGTAATGAAGTGCCCAAAACTAAACAGAATACTTGAGGTGTGGCCTCACCAGAGAAGAGTACAAGGGGACAATCACCTCCCTACTCCTGGCCACAGCATTTCTGGTACAGGCCGGGATGCCATTGGCTTTCTTTGCCATCTGGGCACACTACTTATATTGAGTTGCTTGTCAATTACTACCCCCAGGTCCCTTTCAGATAAACAACTTTCCAGCCACACTTCTCCAGGCCTGTAGCATTGCTTGTGGTTATTGTGGCCCAGGTGTTTTGTTGGACTCCTTTGGCACTAGACTTAAATCATTCATGTTGATCTGGCAAACCTTGCCCACCTAGTAGAGAGTGACAATGATCAGGGTCACTGGTTAATTAAAGAGATCAGGTCATTTATCAGCTATGCTTCTCCTTAGTTCTGTTAGAGATATAAACAGACTTGTTATGGTGCTTGAGCCATAGGTCTGTTTCTAGAGCAGGGGAATTCCCCCAGCATGTTGTGAGATGGATGTAAAACTTGAATTTTCTAAACAGAAATCAAGAATCAGTTGTTCAACATTAGCATTGAATAGACTCTGGAAAAAATTCTGATATTAGGCCTATTACAAACTAATGAAGGACTTTCCTGATACAAGTTTAGATGATAACGTTTAATGATGCTGGATTACTCTCTGCAACAAGACTCCTACAAGGATCATTTGGAAGATTGCCTTCTGCTTGGAAGAGGAGGTTTTGGTTAGGAACAGCAAGAACAAGACCTGATTTTGTACGACTAATCAGTATCTTTGTTGTGAGCATTAGTCTTAGAAAATACATCTGTCTGCCTTGTTTAATGCAGCTGCAGCGTTAAAGCAGTTTGTTGAACTGCAATGAGTTGGTAGCTACTTATACTTAAGAATGACTTGTTGGTTAAAGTGATTGTGCTGTATGCTCCTAGTTGCCCTGTCATTTGTGCCAGCATTCTGTTCAAGATGTGTGTGTGCATGGTTAGACCCTCCTGTGAGTCAAATGCTCTATTTTGCAGGTCCTATAGAAGTTAAGACAGATGAGCACCCTCGACATGGCAGCAACCTGGAAACGGTGGCAAAGTTAAAGCCGTGTTTCCTGACAGATGGAACTGGGACAGTAACAGCAGCTAATGCTTCAGGTTGGTTCATCTGGCTAAAACTGAAATGGAAAAGAACAGTAGCTTGTGGCTCAAGGCAGAGTCCCTGCAAGGGATCAGGCTGCTGTGTTGTAGTCCCCAAAACGTGCCCTTTATCCAGTGTGCAAAGCTAATTGATGCACAGAGTTGAGGTATTTGCTTTATTTAATCTCTTCAAAATTGAGTGCTAGGCAATCAATTGCAAGTCCAACACACCGTTAGCTCAAACAGCACTGGTTTGTATACAGTACAAATAAATTATTTATGATTGGTTGTGTGATTTACAGCACAGAAATCTTTGTACATGTGCTCCATCAACTACCCTAATTCATTATACCAAGGTGGTCCTACATTTACATTTAAACTCTCCTCTCTAGAGGTGCATTTTTTACTATTAGAATCACCACAGGTTATGTAGGGGACACCTTGATATTTTTGAACTTTGTCCAAATCTCTCTCTGGTTTATGTAAAGAAGCCACAGCAAGGCATAATCTAGAACAGCTGGCAGAATCACACTATCTTAAGATTCTGCTTTTAATTACTGTGTCTTGCTTCTGATTATTTTAACTTTTGGGGTCATCCCATCCTTTAGTATTAAGAGCCTTCCATTCTTACTACTGTGGTTTCAGACCAGTTCATTATGAGCTTCTTCAGCCTGAAAACTTTTAACTCTGCCCTTCCAACATGAGTGTGGCTACTGCTGAATATATTTCTCAGGAAATGGCACTGTGTTTGACAGCACAGGTCGACCTTAGACAGAAGTGTGGTGGAGGATTTCTGTACAGGCGAGCTGTCATTTGTTTGCTTGATTTCTATGAAGCACTGTAAGTTTGTGGCAATAACAGCAATATCTGATAGGCTGGAACAACTGAAAACTACATCCTCTCTTCAAAACTAGCTTTCAGGTGGTTTTGAACACTGCAGGTCTGTACAGAGAAATACTTAACAATTCGTGTTTTGGAATGTTACTGCTAATTATGGGACTAATTATGCTGCCATAGGCAGCTTTGAAATTCCTTCCTTGGGTCTTTAAGCTGCCTTTTTTTTTTTTTTTTTTTTAAATCTACCTAATAAATCTGAAGTCCTCCTTTTTCAGATTGTGTCTGCAATTCAAATTTCCAAATAAATACCACAAACGTGTCTCATTTACAGCAGTATAGATATGTTACCCATTTTAAGAGTCCATGTCAGAGTTCAGTCATGGCTGATCTGAACAATGCTGACCTAATGCAATAAAAGATTTTTAATTTTTGTTTTGTCTATTTTGGGAACTTACACAAGGAGGAAGAGATGGTACAGTAAAAGCCATAAACCCCGACATAGATATACAAGTTGTTTGTCGTTCCACAGGTGTCAATGATGGAGCTGCAGCTGTAGTTCTAATGAAGAAATCAGAAGCTGCTAGGAGAGGTCTCACACCTTTGGCTCGGATTGTATCTTGGGCTCAGACTGGTATAGATCCATCTATAATGGGAGTAGGGCCCATTTCAGCAATAAAGAAAGCAGTAAGTAATTACCTGTCTATGTATCTAGTATTTTAATTGCATGTTTTAATTTTCTGGCCATGTGATGTGGGTTTGGCAGTTACC
>WBNM01033666.1:19542-32270 GCA_013399055.1 Ramphastos sulfuratus | reverse complement strand
GATGGGGCCCTGAGCATCCTGATCTAGAGATCATCCTTGATGGGGCCCTGAGCATCCTGATCTAGTTGGGAGATCCCTCTGCTGGCTGCAGGGGCTTGGACAAGAAGAGATTTTTGATGCATTCTGTGCTAACAATCTCCAGCTCACCTCTGCTGTTCTGATCCATTCACCTTTCACTGCTGTGCTGCTTGAGCACATTCAGACATGGCTCATGAGATGGAACTGGAGACTTGCACCAGCATATTGTAGAGCAAGCAGAACCTCTCAGGGTATGTCAGAGTGTGCTGGTTTGAGGCTAATTGGAATATTTTAATGGAGAAAATTATACTGTAGGCTGTGAAAGGAAAACAATGGTGATGTCTACTTCACTCATAGGCTTGCTGAGATGGATAAGAATAAGAACTCAGAACATAGATAAGCCAGTCTCTCGGGCTCACAGACACTCTGGGGCTGTTAGCAGCTTCTGGCCTCCTCCTCTCTGCCGAGTAACCTCACTAACCACTTCCCTTCTAACCCCCCTGGCCCAGCCTCCAAACTCACCTTGCATGTAAGGCAAACCTTGGGGTAAGGTATAGGGGTGAGGAGAAGGTGGAAGGGTGGTTGGGAGCCCCTGCTGGGGACTCTGATTGCTGGGAGGGGAATTGTGTTTCTGTATCACCTTTAACTTGTACATCTCTGTCACTGTTCCTGTCTGTTGTGTCTGTCTCTGCTTGTACATTGTGCTGAGCTGTAAATAGAGCTTCAGTCCTTAACTTCCAGCCCCCTGAGTCTAGTCTGGGGGATTTTACAAAGTATAGGCTGGGGGCAGGGAACTCCCAAACCATCACACAGAGATAAAAGCAACACTTCTACTTTTAGTAGCATGTTTAGGACTTTGTTATTTCCTAAACCAAGGATCTCTGTGTTTGAGCATTGCTCTTGTCACCTCATCAGCTTAGTGCTGCTCTGCTGGGACAGCTCATTGGGAATCTTAGGAATGCCATGAATGTATTGCCTGTGGGCACTGGGGACATTTCCTGGGCTTACAGCATTTGCCTTCCCATTCCATGTGTTTGTGTAGACAGTGATGCCCTCGGGATTCCGCGTGGGGATGAAGCTGGAAGCGGTGGACAAGAAGAACCCAACCTTCATCTGCGTGGCCACGGTGACAGACATGGTGGACAATCGCTTCCTGGTGCACTTTGACAACTGGGATGAGAGCTATGACTACTGGTATGGAGCTTTGGCTTTCTGTCCTGCTGACACCTGGCAGGGCATGGAGCTGATGGAGGGGGTCCAGAGGAGGAGGTTGAAGCAGCTCTGCCGTGAGGACAGGCTGAGGGTGTGCAGCCTGGCAAAGAGAAGGCTCCAGGGAGAGCTAATAGCAGCCTGCCAGGACCTGAAGGGGGCTGCAAGCAGGCTGCAGAGGGACTGTTTGCAAAGGCCTGCAGGGACAGGGCAAAGGCAATGGTTTGAGATTAGATTTAGATTGGAGGAGATTAGAGGAACAGGTTCTGCACCATGAAGTTCTACAACAGGTTGCCCAGGGAGGTGGTTGAAGCCCCAGCCCTGAAGGTATTCAAAGGTGAGGCTGGGCAGAGCTCTTTACAGAGTGCTTTACAGTGAGGGTGGTGAGACACTGGCACAGGTTGCCCAGGGAGGTTGTGGCTGCTCCCTCCCTGGAGGTGTTCAAGGCCAGGTTGGATGAGGNAGAATGTGCACATTCTGTGCCTCTGTGCTCCACAACCTCCCTGGAGGTGTTCAGGACCAGGATGGATGAGGCCTTGAGAGACCTGTTCTAGTGGGAGGTGTCCCTGCCTATGGCAGGGGGTTGGAACTGGCTGAGCTTTGAGGTCCCTTCCAATCTCTTACCATTCTATGATTCTATCTGGTTGAGAATGTCCCTGCTGACTGCAGGGGGGTTGGACTGGATGAGCTTTGGAGGTCCCTTCCAGCCCAGACCATTCTTGGATGTGGTGCTTAGGGCTATGGTTTAAGGTGAGTCTTGTAGAGTAGAGTTCTAGATGGACTTGGTGATCCTCAGGGGCTTTGCCAAGCTGCATGTTGCTGTGATTCTGTGATCCTATGACTCTATGAAATATGTTAGCTTTAAGTGCTGGTTTCTGCCATGCTCCCCAGGCTGTCCATGCAGCCATAGCAGCTCCTGCTGGATGTCTCATCATGGCCACCAAAGTATGGCTGAGGAGCAGACTGGAGAAATCAAATTTCCCATGTCAGGTTGAACAGGAAGAATCCAAGATTGTGCTTAGTGAATGTTCAGCTCTGCTGCTGCACCTGAGGGGTTGGACTCAGCACTCTTCCCAGTTTACACAGTGTTGCTGAGGTTGATGCCAGTGAAGAGTGTGCACCATGGTGATGTGGCTGTGGGACTGGGAATGTGGTTCATGTAGGGTTCTAAACTGAGAGAAGGGCTGCATTTGGGGTGCTGTGTCCAGCTCTGCAGCCCTCAGCACAGGAAGAGTGGGTCCAGTGGAGGGTCACAAAGGTGGTCAGAGGGATGGAGCAGCTCTCCAACAAGGACAGGCTGGGAGAGTGGGACTTGTTCAGCCTGCAGAAGTTAAGGCTCCAGGCAGACCTCAGAGCAGCCTTCCAGTACCTGAAGGGGCTCCAGGAGAGCTGGGAGGGACTTTTGACAGGGGCTGAGAGTGCCAGGATGAGGGCAACTAGCAGGTTTCACTGGAATTCAGACAACAGGAATCTGTTTCTATCCTCTAAACTGTCCTAAGCTTCAGGCTTTCAGCCTGCAGATCCTTTTAGTGANCCAAGTTCAACCCCACCATGGCCATTGAACCATGTCCTACAGTGCCATAGCCACAGGTTTCTCAAACACCTCCAGGCATGGGGACTCCACCACCTCCCTGGGCAACCTGTGCCAGTCCCTGACCATTCTTGCAGCAAACAAATTTTTCCTCATCTCCAACCTGACCCTCCCCTGGCACAATTTCGGACATTGCCTCTCCTCCTATCACCTGAGACTGGGTAGTGGAGCCCAACCCCAGCTCACTGCAGCCTCTTCTCAGGGAGCTGTAGAGAGCAATGAGCTCTGCTCTCAGCCTCCTCTCCTGCACACTGCACACCCCCAGCTCCCTCAGCTGCTCCTCATAAGCCTTCTGACACTAGACCCCTACTATTCCGTGCTGCTGTCTCACCAGACTTCAACTAGAATCTATGGCAATGTGGCTTGCTATACACCTCAAAAAGCATCCCATAACCTCCTGGACCACATTTTGGGAAGTCCTGTCCTCAAATATCCCAGCTGTACACTTGTCAGTGATGAAGTATTCTCACTTCTGCACTAGATGGGGCTGCAGGATGGGTTCTGTGTTTTTAAAGCACTATGAGGTGACATCTCCCACTCAAGCTGTGTGGGTAGCATTCTGGAGGACAAGCCCCCAGCACAGGAAGGACATGGAAGTGTTGGAGCCAGTCCAGAGGAGGCCACCAAGATGCTGAGAGGGCTGCAGCAGCTGTGCTGTGAGGACAGGCTGAGAGAGTTGGGGCTCTGCAGCCTGGAGAGGAGAAGGCTTCCAGGAGAGCTTGGAGTGGCCTTGCAGGGTCTGAAGGGGGCTCCAGGAGGGCTGGGGAGGGACTATTGACAAGGTCTGAAGTGTTGGTTTGAAGTGTCAGAGGGGAGATTGAAAGTGGATGTTAGGAGGAAGTTGTTTGCAGTGAGGGTGGTGAGACACTGGCACAGGTTGCCCAGGGAGGTTGTGGCTGCTCCCTCCCTGGAGGTGCTCAAGGCCAGGTTGGAGGAGGCCTTGAGTGACCTGTGCTAGTGGGAGGTGTCCCTGCCTATGGCAGGGGGGTGGAACTGGCTGATCCTTGAGGTCCCTTCCAACCTTACCATTCTATGATACTATGATCCTATGTCATCATTTATAGCCAGGACACATTTGTGTGGCAGTGGATTGCATTACAGATTGTGTCTGCATTTCCTAAAGGGAAAATCAAAACACCAAAAAAGTTTGTTTTTCATCAAAAAGAGAAATAAATAATTCTTTCAACCCAGAAAATGAGCCTAAACACTGTGTCCAGATCTTCAGGTGGAGACCCATTTGGGAAAATAGTTTTCTGAAATAATCAGATTTTTTTTTGTTTCCTAACAACAAACATTATCATCAGTTTCCCCTGATCTGAATTTCATAGATCATAGAATGGTAAAAGTTGGAAGGCACCTCCAGAGTCATCCAGTNTCCTTGTCCTACCCCAGGACAGCACTGCAGAGAGCCTGGCCCCTGCTTCTTGCCCCCCACCCCTCAGGGATTTGTAACCATTGCTCAGATCCCCTCTCAGCCTTCTCCTCTGCAGGCTGCCCAGCCCCAGGGCTCTCAGCCTCTCCTCACACAGCTGTGCCAGGCCCTTCAGCAGCCTCATAGCCTCTGTTGAACTCCCTCCAGTCTATCCCTGGTCTCTCTTGAGCTGTGGAGTGCAGAACCAGACACAATCCTCCAGATGTGGTCTCACATCTGTAGAGGGCAGTGTAGATGGGGAGGAGAACCTCCCTTGCCCTGCTGACCACAATCTCCTTGGATGTACCCCAGGAGACCATTTACCATCTTGGCCACAAGTGCTCATTGCTGTCCCGTGGAGAACGTCTGAGAGGACTCCCAGGTCCTTCTCCATGGAGCTGCTGTCCCCCAGGTGCTGTATTTATGACACTTGGTGAGCTGAATGTGTGAAACATGGTGTGCTGAAAACCTCAGAGGAGAGCTTCAAGTGTCCCCTAGGAAGCACTGAGTCTTTCCATGTCTGGGACATGCTCTTAGCACAGGTTGAGGCTTGCTGCTGTGTTCCTTTCACGCAGAGCGGAGCCCACACCAGGGCCTCACATTCCCACCTGCCCTTGGCTTTCCTCAGTGCAGTTTCTTCCTGGCCCACACTTCCCTGCTGTCTGAAGAGCTGCATTTCAGTGCCTTGTTCTCTCCCTCTCTCTAGGTGTGAGGCAGCCAGCCCACACATTCATCCTGTTGGGTGGTGTAAAGAACACAAAAGGACTCTCATCACCCCTCCAGGTTTGTATCTTGCTACTCATCTGCAGGCTTCAAGGAGGTTATCATCAGCTGGCAGCATTAAACCTTACAATGAGCTTACTGCAGCCTCTCCTAAAATTTTCTTTCTCTAATTAAGTTTTTGGGGAGTTGTGAATGTTTCTACAGGGGACAATATACCGAAATGAGAAGCCCAATTGACATTAGGTGTTCAGGTGCTGCAGTGAAGAGACATCCATCCATGAGAGACAGCTCTTGGAATCTGAACAAGTTTGTGTTGTTGGCAGAATGTATTCATTTATCTGAACACTCACATGGTGAAAGTGCTGGCAAACCACATTCCAGGGGGGTGGAATTGATACCTGAGGGTTAAATATAGAAGATGATGGGTTGGTGAGGAGATGGCTTTCCAGGATCAAGGAGTCAGGCATGTCAGGGCTCACTGGAAGGGAGAGAACACAGTGAGAGGCAATAGAGAAGACTGAAAGTGCAGTCAGAACCCAGTGAGAGGCAATAGAGGAGACTGAAAGTGCAGTCAGAACCCAGTGAGAGGCAATAGGGAAGACTGAAAGTGCAGTCAGAACCCAGTGAGAGGCAATAGAGGAGACTGAAAGTACAGTCAGAGCCCGGTGAGAGGCAATAAAGACTGACAGTGCAGTCAGCAGTAGGAAATGGAAGACCTCTCTTTCTCAGGAGTCTCAATGTCCTGTTGTAGACACCACCACCTGTGGTCTGAGGATGTGGAAGACTGTAATGGGGCAAACCCAAGCTGGTCAGAAGTGCTGAGAGTACTGGAACAGCTGGGAGCAGTGTCTGCCAGGAGGTGCAAAGGAGTGAAACCCCTTTAAAACCAAATCAGAACTGGTTTCACTCTGGCCTAGATAATGAATCTTTGAGTTAACTTTCAGTGCAGATTAAAGGCAGAGGCCAGTTGCCTGTCCTGTAGGAGCAAAGCTGTCTGTCTGTTTCTTGCACAAGGTGTTTGTAACCACCACAGCATCTCCTGGGAGTTACTCTTAAGTGTCCAGGCTGGTTTGGTTTGGAAGTGCAGCTCAGCCAATCTCACTGAAAGAGCAGGCAGTGACCAGGTATGCTCTGGTGTGCTACAAAGCTCCCACTGGTGAGATTTGGCTGTGGAGTATCAAAGGCAGGATTAGCTTTGTAACACTTTCATGACTGGACAGATTTTTCCAGGCCTGCTTTATTTCTATTCTCACACCTAAAGCAGTTGTGACTTTTTTTTTTTCCCTTCTAGCTACTCAGTACTGTGTATGAGAAGGTTGTGGAGTTTTTTAACCTACATGGAGATACTTGGCAGAGCCAGTTTAGAGTGGCCTTGCTTGTAAAGCTCTTACAAAGCTGAAGCATAACTCAGGGCACTGCCATACCTGTGTTAGAATCCTTTAAATCAGGCATTCATTTCATTTTGCACTGCAATGTCTCATTTCGCTCCTATCTTTTCTGTGCCAGATTATCCTCATGCTAAGCATTTTTCTTGGGAGAAGTATTTGGAAGAAACCAGTTCCTTACCTGCACCTGCAAGGGCTTTTAAAGTGGTGAGAAAATGCTTTTAAGTGCATGTTCCTAATTAACACATACATGGCATCCCCTGGTTTGCAATGGATCCACTTAATCAGTTGCATGATAATTGGTTTACTTCTGTGCAGGCTTGCTCTCAGAAATCAGACCCTGGTTACTGTTGCTTTATTAGCTGTTAGCAGTGGGGTTAAATGCTGCACAATATTGCTAATGGTTGTCATTTGCTGTGGGAAGCTGCTGCTGAGTTACCAGAAGTGATGAGTGACCTACCGAGGCAGCAGAACATCTTTTGAATGTAGGCTTTCCTATTAGTACCCTTCAAGTGGTGCAAGAAGCACAGGGAGAAGGTACCAGTGACCATAGGAGGTCACTCTGGTTGCCATTCCAGACCATTGCCATTCAGAGAGACCTGAGCAGGCTGGAAAGCTGGGCAAAGATCAACCTGGTGAAGTGCAGCAAGGATAAGTGTAGAGTCCTGCAGCTGGAAATAAATCAACCCCATGGACCAGTGCAGGTGAGGGGTAGAGCTGCTGGGAGGCAGCTCCACAGAGAAGGACCTTGCAGTCCTGGTGGACAGTAAGTTCTCCATGGGACAGCAATGTGTCCTTGTGGCCAAGAAAGCCAATGGTCTCCTGGGGTGCATGCAGAAGAGGGTGGCCAGCAGGGCAAGGGAGGTTCTCCTCCCCCTCTACACTGCCCTGGTGAGACCACATCTGGAAGATGCTGTGCAGTTCTGGGCTGTCCAGTTCAAGAGAGACAGGGAACTACTGGAGAGAGTCCAAGAGAGGCTACAAGGATGCTGAAGGGCCTGGCACATCTGTGTGAGGAGAAGAGGCTGAGAGCCCTGGGGCTGGGGAGCCTGCAGAGGAGAAGGCTGAGAGGGGATCTGAGCAATGGTTACAAATAGCTGAGGGGTGGGGGGCAAGAAGCAGGGGCCAGGCTCTCTGCAGTGGTGTCCTGGGATAGGACAAGGAGCAGTGGATGTAAACTCAGTCACAGGAAATTCCATCTCACCATGAGAAGATAAATAAATAAATAATGTGAGGGTGCTGGAGGCCTGGAGCAGGCTGCCCAGAGAGGCTGTGGAGTCTCCTTCTGTGGAGCCTTTCCAGCCCCACCTGGCTGTGTTCCTGTGTGCCCTGCCCTGGGTGATGCTGCTCTGGCATAGGGTTAGACTGGATGGTCTCTGGAGGTCCCTTCCAAGCCCTAACGTTCTGTGTCTGATTCTATGACTGCCTCTGGCAGTAGCCAGCCCCTGAGGAGACCTTTTCTCCTGTGAGCTTGTGAGTGGGACACCTGAGCAGCACCCAGGGGCAGCTCCCCAGCTTCCCTGTGGTGTTGATGGGCAACATCCTTTTCTTTCAGCTCTGTGCTTGCTGATTCCCTGCAGTGCCACCCAGGATTCTTGAGCTCCTAGAATTTCAGAGAGCAAGGTGGCTGCTCAGGCCTGCAGCAGGGCTTGCTTCAGGAGCCAGCAGCAGGTGGCTGCCAGCTCCCAGTGCACTGAAGCTTGGCAGCTCAGGGGCACTCATTCTGAGTAACACTTTGCTAAAAGCTGAATTAACCAAAGCAGAATTGTGGTGCTTACAGCAGTGGCTGGAGTCAGTAGATCATCAAGAGTTTAAACTGACTGCAGTTTCCATATGTCTCAATCTGCTGATCCCAAGAGGAAGACTCAAGGTTTAGGAAGATCTTGGGTTCTAGCTGAGAGGTGCAGGCCTTGGCAGAATGGTGGAGCTCTGGGACTTTGAGTGCATCAGGCTAAAAGCAAACTTTCTTTCACAGCATCCGTGATTGAATTTCTCCCCCTTGGATTCAGGGCTTGGCAAAGGGAATGCCCCACCAGTGCCCCACTGGTCTGCACTGGCAGGCTGCAAAGAACATGCCACAGGTGTGCAGGCACTGATGGCAGTGATGTGGGAGCGCACTGCCTGGCATGGCTCAGCACTGCACCACTGCACCAGAACAGCTGGGGATGATGCAGGGCACACAAAGTAGCAGACAAAGCCATCTGGCTGTGAGGATGGAGAGCAGGGGTTCAGCTGTGCTCTGCCTTTGTTTTGGAGCCAGGGAAATTCCCCTCCCTGCTCTCTGTGCTAACACAATGGGAACCATCTCAGTGCTAACTGTGGGGAACAGTAAGGAAGCAACTGAATGGAGACAAAATGCTGATGGACTTGGAGTGTGGGGAAGTTTGGGCTGTTCAGCCTGGAGAAGAGAAGGCTCCAGGGAGACCTCAGAGCAGCCTTCCAGGACCTGAAGGGGCTCCAAGAGAGCTGAGGAGGGACTTTTGACAAGGGCTGGGAGTGCCAGGATGAGGGACAGTGGCTGTGAGCTGGGAGGGGGGACATTGAGAGTGGAGAGGAGGAGGAAAGTCTTGAGAGTGAGAGTGGTGAGACACTGGCACAGGTTGCCCAGGGTGGTGTGGGTGCCCCTNTCTCCTCTCCAGGCTGCAGAGCCCCAACTCTCTCAGCCTGTCCTCACAGCAGAGCTGCTGCAGCCCTCTCAGCATCTTGATGGCCTCCTCTGGACCACGAATGTCCAATCTGGTCCACGATGTTCAAGGCCAGGCTGGATGAGGCCTTGAGCAAGCTGTGCAGGTGGGAGGTGTCCCTGCCCATGGCTGAGAGGTTGAACTGGATGATCTTGAAAGTCCCTTCCAGCCCAAACCATTCCCAGATTCTAGGAATCTCTGAATTTTTCCTGAGATGTCACAGTATTTTATTTTGTTATGGGAGAAAAGAGAGTTCTGAAGCTGAGGAAAAGGCTCTGATGTGCTGGAAAGTCTTAGACAGGTAGGTTATTTTCCTAGAAATCTAAAGCCCATACCAGGTCCTGTGAACATGTTCCTTTGAAATGGAAATCATTTTTGCTTTAGATTTCCTAGTGTAGGTGGCAAAGACAAAATCAGACATTCTAACAAAGTCCCTTTTCTTTTTTTTTCACACCAAAACAGTATTGCAAAGCAGCTCTCTGGGGCTGTTTGCTCTCAGTAGTCACTGTTGCAGCATGCATTGGTTATGTTTTCAGTGGGAGACTGAGAAGAGTGCTGGAGCCACCAAATTACAGCCTGAAAAACCCAAACATGCTTCCTATAGACAATTTCACAGGCCTGAAATGCTGCTGGTGTGCAGTGTTTGGTTCCATTCTGCATCAGAGCTGTTGGCCAGAGTCACAGAATGTTAGGGCAGGGCACACAGGAACACATCCAGGTGGGGCTGGAAAGCCTCCAGAGCAGGAGACTCCACAGCCTCTCTGGGCAGCCTGCTGCAGGCCTCCAGCACCCTCACACCAAACAAGTTTCTCCTCATCTTGAGGTGCAACTTCCTGGGTTCCAGTTTGTACCTGTTGCTTCTTGTACTACCACAGGGCAACCACTGCAAAGAGCCTGGCACCTTCATCCTGATCCTGATCACCCCTCAGGTACTTACAGGCACTGCTCAGGTCCCCTCTCAGCCTTCTCCTCTCCAGGCTGCCCAGCCCCAGGGCTCTCAGCCTTTCTTCATAGCAGAGGTGTTCAAGTCCTGCAATCATCCTCATAACCTCCCAGGGGCTCTCTCCAGTAGTTCCCTGTCTGGGGAACCCAGAACTGGACACAGTCCTCCAGATGTGGCCTCAACCAGGGCAGAGTAGATAGGGAGGAGACCCTCCCTTGCCCTGCTGGCCACACTCTGCTTGATGCACCCCAGGACCCAAGGGCACGTCACTGGGGAATATCTGGGAAAGCTTTTCTATGGAATTTAGTGGGGAAACCCAATGGATTTCCTTCCTCCTGTGCTTGGGAGGCTAACTGCAGAACCTGAAACCCCACAATAGTTAACTTCATCTCTCTGCTTTAATTCCACTGCTCTGAGTGACCCTTTAATGCTTGGATTTGTTGGAGTGGGAGGGCAGGTGTGAGAAAAGCCAGGCAGAAGTTAGCTGGGGGTCTGATGAGGTTCTGGAGGTTGTCTTTTGTTTCACAGCATTATGGTTTTTTTTCTTCTTTTCTAGAAACCTTCTCATGGCTTTCAGAAAAACATGAAACTTGAAGTGGTTGACAAGAGGAATCCTGTATTTATCAGAGTAGCAACTATTGTAGATACTGATGACTATAGAATAAAAGTAAGGCTCTCTCTCTTTCTGTACCCTCCTGCTGGGGTGGCTGAGGAGTTCCTGGTGACCCCCACATTCTCTTGGTGTAAAATCAAGCACAGGAAGAAATGAGTGAGGTTACTCTGTGCTGCTGAGCTTGGCACTGCTGGATGCTGTGTCTGATTCCTCTGGAAGGAGGAGTTGTGCTGCCTCATGGTGGTGGTTGCTGATGTAGGTAGTGAGAGATCAGAGCTGAGTGTGCCAGAGGATTGCTTTGGGGTAGCTGCTGCAGAGCAGTTGTCTGAGCCAGCAGCTGTGAGGATTTAATACCTGCTGGGCACTGGGAATGAGCCTCATGAAGCATTGCCCTGGGATAGTTGAGGCTCTCTAGAGACTTCCAGGGAGAGGAGAGAGTTAGAAGGGAGATAGTGAAAAAAAAACCAAAGCACTCTGATGTCCTGAGCCTTGCAGTGGCTCCTGGAGGTTGGGCTGATGATGAGAGTCAGATGGGATTGAGCAGTGATGGGATTGAGATGGGACTGATCAGTGGTGGGATTTGGATTGGATTGATCAGTGATGGGATTGATGTGGGATTGATCAGTGATGGGATTGAGATGGGATTGATCAGTGGTGGGATTTGGATTGGATTGATCAGTGATGGGATTGAGATGGGATTGATCAGTGATGGGATTGAGATTGGATTGATCAGTGATGGGATTTGGATGGGATTGATCAGTGATGGGATTGAGATTGGATTGATCAGTGATGGGATTTGGATGGGATTGCTCAGTGCTGGGATTGAGATGGGATTGCTCAGTGATGGGATTGAGATGGGATTGCTCAGTGCTGGGATTGAGATGGGATTGCTCAGTGATGGGATTGAGATGGGATTGCTCAGTGCTGGGATTGAGATGGAATTGCTCAGTGATAGGATTGAGATGGGATTGCTCAGTGCTGGGATTTGGATGGGATTGATCAGTGCTGGGATTGAGATGGGATTGCTCAGTGCTGGGATTGAGATGGAATTGCTCAGTGCTGGGATTGAGATGGGATTGCTCAGTGAGGGGATTGAGATGGGATTGCTTAGTGATGGGATTGAGATGGGATTGCTCAGTGCTGGGATTGAGATGGGATTGCTCAGTGATGGGATTGAGATGGAATTGCTCAGTGATGGGATTGAGATGGAATTGCTCAGTGCTGGGATTGAGATGGGGTCGATGCCAGTGCAGTTGTAAGAGGTGCCAGTTTGCAGGAGCTGTGTGCTGGAATTGGTGTTAGCTTTGCAGTTAGCTCCCCAAAGCAAAGCAGTTTACTGTGGGGAGCCCTTGCCCACCAGCTGCAGCACCCAGCTGCCTGCACAGGAACCTGTTTCTGCTTGCACTTGGTTCACTTTAATTAAGCATTGGCATTTCAAGCAGGAATGCAGCTGACATTGCCTTCTGGACCTGAAGTAAGGTGTGATAGGGACTCACCAAAAGAAAGATCTTCAGAGCTACCCAGTTCCTAGCTCCACTTGAAGCTGAGCATGCAGAGCCCACAGCAGCCAGCCAGCCAACCTCCTCTGCAGCCTGGGTTATTCAAGGCAGAGGCTGTGTAGTTTGCAGGGTGGCAGCTGCACTGTGAGCATGTGCTGGAAGAGCCTTCCTGTATCTGTGTGTGCATCCACGTGGGAGAGCTGCTCTGCTTACAGCTACTGAGCCCAGCCACACTTGGAAGATGTTTGCCTTTCACCATTGCCCATGGTGGTGGTGTTCTGGGCAGGGGCACCAATCTGCTCTTTGGGTTTGAGTCCTTTTCCTGTAGAGTCTGATCTGAGTAAAGCTCTCACTTGGATTGGGAGACAGACTGAGGGAGTTGGGGCTGTGCAGTCTGGAGAGGAGAAGGTTCCAAGGAGACCTTGTTGTGGCCTTCTGGTATCTGGAGGGAGCTACAGGAGGACTGGGGAGAGACTTTTTAGGCTGTCAGGTAGTGATAGGACTGGGGGGAATGGAGCAAAGCTGGAAGTGGGGAGATTCAGATTGGATGTTAGGAAGAAGTTCTTCAGCTTGAGGGTGGTGAGAGCCTGGCACAGGCTGCCCAGGGAGGTGGTGGAAGCCTCATCCCTGGAGGTGTTTAAGGCCAGGCTGG
>WBNM01033666.1:0-12271 GCA_013399055.1 Ramphastos sulfuratus | reverse complement strand
CTTGGGGGTTGGCACTGGATGATCTTGGGGGTTGGCACTGGATGATCTTGGGGGTTGGCAGGGGGATTGGAACTGGATGATCTTAAAGGCCATTTCCAACCTAAACTGTTGTATGGCTTCTAATGAGGGAGCATCCACAACCTCCCTGGCAACCTGTTCCAGGTTCCAATCTAAATCTCCACTCTTCCTGCCACTGTAAGGTCTCCCTGGAGCCTTCTCCAGGCTGAACAGCTCCAGCTCTCCCAGTCTGTCCCCACAGGAGAGGTGCTCCAGCTCTCTCCATCACCCTCATGGCCTCCTGTAATCCCTCTCTAGCACATCCATGTCCTTCTTTTGCTGAGGGGCCCAGAAGTGGATGCAGTGCTCCAGATGGGGTCTCAGCAGAGCAGAGCAGAGGAGAAACTTCTACTGCTTTCAACATAATGTGCAAAGGCCAACCATGGGCTTGAGCAAAACTCTTGTTTTTAAGTTGCCAGAAGAGTTCAAATTCCTAGTTTGATATTAAATAATCTAAGCACCAAGACTTCTGAGCCCTTGAAATGAGTTGTGTCTATACAGTCCTCTATAAACCAGTGACTTCTGTTATGTAGGAAGAACAAAGTGAGCTGAAGGGCTGGAGGCATTGGGGGTCAGGAGGATTCTCTGATCTGAAGCCTTTTCACTCCTGCTCAGCTTCATTCATGCTCTGCTCAACTGAAACAAAGCTACCAATGGAAACCTCAAGAGGTTTTCTGTTGCCCCAGGTAATGGCAGCATCAAAAGGGCTGTCAAGGAGATTTACAGAGATAAACTCTTCTGAAGCACAGAATCGTGGAATGGCTTCATCTGGAAGGGTCCTTCAAGACCATCTAGTTCCAGCCCCTCTGGTGGCCATAACTGTTGTGGGCTGAAGTTGTCCTTCAGCTTCTGCTTGTCTAGAAGAGACTCAAGGAGAAGGCAGCACAGGAGCAGGCAGGTTGGAATGGAGGACTGCACTTTGAATGCTTTTTTCTTGTTTGCCAGTTTAAAACATCTTAAGGATGTTGATAAACAGAAGACCACAGAATCAGAGAATTGTTTGGGTTGCAAAAGGCCTCAGAGGTCATCCAGTCCAACCAGCAACCCAACCCCACCAAGGCCATCAAACCATGTCCCAAAGTGCCATGCCCACAGGTTTCTTGAACACCTCCAGGGATGGGGACTCCAGCACCTCCCTGGGCAGCCTGTGCCAGTCCCTGACCACTCTTGCAGTAAAGAAACTTTTCCTAATATGCAATATCCCTGGTTCCAGGTTCAAATCTAGATCTCCACTCTCCCTGCCATTATAAGGTCTCCCTGGAGCCTTCTCTTCTCCAGGCTGAACAGCTCTAACTCTTCCAGCCTGTCCCCACAGGAGAGGTGCTCCAGCCCTCTCCATCATCCTCATGGCCTCTGGAGATGAAACTGTGTTGTCAGACTGAATTGTGGTGTCAGGCTTCTTTGGTGCTGCCCTGAGCCACCCCTCCCACTGCCTCAACACAGAAAGGACATGGACTTGATGGAGCAGGTCCAGAGCAGGGCCATGAAACTGGTCAGGGGCTTGGAGCACCTCTGCTAGAAGGACAGGCTGAGGGAGCTGGGGGTGTTCAGCCTGAGGAAGAGGAGGCTCTGGGGAGGCCTAACTACCACATAGCTTCCAGGAGCTACAAGCAGGCTGCAGAGGGACTGTTCCCAAATGCCTGCAGGGACAGGACAAGGGCAATGTTTTGAAATGAGAGCAGAGCAGATTTAGATTGGATGTTAGGAGCAAGTTTTACACCATGAAGGTGATGGAACCCTGGAATGGGTTGCTCATGGAGGTGGTTGGGGCCCCATGCCTGGAGATACTCAAGGTGAGGTTTGGGCAACCTGATCTAGTGGAGGGTGTCCCTGCTGAGTGCAGGGGGTTGGACTGAATGAGCTTTAGAAGTCCTTTCCAACCTAGATGATCACAGGCTCACAGGATGGTAGAGGTTGGAAGGGACCTCTGGAGATCTTCCAGTCCAACCCCTGCCAGAGCAGGACCAGAGAATCCAGCACAGGACACACAGAAACACATCCAATAGGGCTGGAAAGGCTCCAGAGAAGGAGACTCCACAACCTCTCTGGGCAGCCTGTGCCAGGACTCTGGACCCTTACACTCAAGAAGTTCTTCCTCATGTTGAGGTGGAACTTCCTGTGCTGCAGTTTCCATCCATTGCCTCTTGTCCTATGCCAGAGCACAGGTGAGCAGAGCCTGTCCCTGTCCCTTCCTTCCTGCCCCCATTCCTCATTTGCAGTCACTTATCCACCTCCTGATCCCACAGGGCAAGGGCTCTGTCAGCACACCACAACTCCATCTCTTGCCTGTTTTCCTATGCTGAGAAGCACTAAGCCTCAAAACACCCCTGTGGGGCTAGGAAGCCACAAAAGGTTGGATGCTTTGCCTCCCAGCAGTGGCAAACTGAGACAAGCCAATACAGTCCAGACTTTCTGATCACTGCATTTCATCCCAGTGGTCTGAGCCTGTCACAGCAAGAACTTAAATCCCACTAGCTTTTAAAAAATGCTTTTTAAAACCCTTTTTTTCCCTGCATGGAAGCCTGAGTCTTTCTTCTTGGTGTTCATTTGAGAAGGGGAAAAAAAAGAGTTAATTGTGATAGCTGCAGCAGTGTTTGGAGTTGAGAAGGTACAGCAACTTCCTCTCTGTTCTTCCTCATCTTGTAGGTTTTGTTGTTTCAAGAGGTCAAAGAGAGGCTATTCCTAAAGCAGGCAACAGCAGCAGGTTGAGAGTGAGATATAAGTAGAGGTACATAAGTAAATCTAAAATAAAATGCCAGATTCTGCTGAAGAGAAATCATAGAATCATAGAATGGGAAGGTTGGAAGGGACCTCAAGGATCAGCCAGTTCCAACCCCCTGCCATAGGCAGGGACACCTCCCACTAGCACAGGTCACTCAAGGCCTCCTCCAACCTGGCCTTGAACACCTCCAGGGAGGGAGCAGCCACAACCTCCCTGGGCAACCTGTGCCAGNCAGCTTGGTGCCAGCTGCACACTTGCTGAGGCTGCACTGATTCCTCTGTCCATGGCACTGACAAAGATGTCAAACAGCACTGGTGCCAGCACTGACCCCTGAGGGATGCCACTTGGCACTGGTCTGCAGGTGGACATTGTGCCCTTGCTCACCACTCTCTGTGTGCCACCATCCAGCCAGTTCCTTACCCAGCAAGGTCCTCCCATCAAGTCCATTTTTTCCAGCTTGGTGCCCAGGATGCCATGTGGGACAGAGTCAAATGCCTTGCTCAGGTCCAGGTAGATGCCATCAGTTGCCCTTCCCTTGTCCACTGTCCCTGTGACTTCTTCATAAAAAGCCACCAAATTTGTCAGACAGGATCTGGCCTTGGTGCAGCCATTGCTGGGTAGAATGAATGAGAAATAAATGAGAAATAAAAGTTAAATAATCCAAGTCAACTTTTTCTCTGTACATCCTGTCCCATGCCTTTAAAACATTCTCACTCATGACCAAAAAAAAAAACCTGTTTCAAGTGTGGTGCTTTAGACTTTATCATAGTCCTGGAATGGTTTGGGTTGGAAGGGACCTTCAAGGGCACCTAGTGCCAACTTCCCACCGCGGGCAGGGCTGCCTCTCAGCTAGGCTCAGCTGCTCAAGGCCTCATCTAACCTGACCTTGAACACTTCCAGGGAGGGAACATTCACAACCTCCTTGGCTAACCTGTTCCAGTTTCTCCCCAGCCTCATTTCTTCCTAACCTCCAGTCTAAACTTGCTCTCTGCCAGCTCAAAGCCACTGCCCCTCATCCCATAAACAAGCGAGGAGCTATGCTAAGTAGTTCTACCAAACATTCCTTCTCCACCCAATCTTCTTACTGATTTAAAAACACCAGCCTTAAGTCATTATCTTTATCTAAAGCATTAAGGACCAACAAACCAAGAATCTGCTTTCTAGCAATCATGGAATCAAAGATGAGGAGGATTGCAGTGGATCTCCAAGAGCAACTCCCTGCATTTATCCCTGAATCTCAGAATCACAGAATGGTTTGGGCTGGAAAGGACCTTAAAGATCATCTAACTCCAACCCCCTGCCATGGGCAGTGACACCAGTCCAGGTTGCTCAAAGTCTTAAACAGTTCTGGGGATGAGGCACCCACAGCTTCCCTGGACAAGGTCTCACCACCTTCATGGTAAAGAACTTAATTTTCAGCCACTTACTTTGCTCTATCTTATTCTGCTGTGGGAAATTCTGGTACAAAGGCTCTCACAGCAACAAACTTTAGTGTCTGTGTCTCAGACACAGGTGCTCAGACACAGGTGTCTCAGAGAAGGTGCTGGGACAGCCACCCAGTTCCTCAGAAGAAGGCAAAGGTCCTCTGTAGATCCTCTGTGGGTGGATGGCTGCCTGGCCCTTGAAAACACTGCAGAGGCTGCTGGGGAACCCCAGCTGCTTGGGGGGGCTTAAACAGAGATCTCATCTTGATCAGGAGAGCAGAAATCATACTCAGCTGGTATGTTGGTCCTCCAGAATGCCAGCACAGATCTCATCTGGCTTAGAAGAACACCAGTCACAGCCCTCTGGTGTGTTTGGCCTCCAGAATGCCAGCACAGGTCTCATCTGGGTTAGGTGAACACCAGTCATACTCCACTGGTGTGTTTGGCCTCCAGAATCCAAACCCAGATGTCATTTGGGTTAGATGAACACCAGTCACAGCCCTCTGGTGTGTTTGGCCTCCAGAACTGAAGTTCAGCACAGCTACAGAAGCTGCTGTGTTGTTTCCAAGTGAACCAAGTGAGAGAATCAGACACACTGCTGGGCTCGTGCAGATACCAACCTGGGAGCAGTGGCTGACAGCCCTCAGGCTGTGCTGCCATCCAGTCTGACCTGGCCAGGCTGGAGAGTGGGCAGGCAGAAATCCAATGGGATCCAACCAGGACAAGTGCAGAGTCCTGCACCTGGGGAAGAACAACCTCAGGGACCAGGACAGGCTGGGGACTGAGCTGCTGGAGAGCAGCTCTGGGCAAAAGGACCTGGCAGTGCTGCTGGGCAGCAGGATGGCCAAGAGCCAGCAATGTGCCCTGGTGGCCAAGAAGGCCAAGGGCAGCCTGGGGTGCATCAAGCAGAGTGTGGCCAGCAGGTCAAGGGAGGTTCTCCTGCCCCTCTGCTCTGCCCTGGTGAGGCCTCACCTGGAGTATTGTGTCCAGTTCTGGGCTGCCCAGTTCAAGGACAGAGACTGCTGGAGAGGGCACAGCAAAGGGCTACAAAGATGCTGAGGGCACTGAAACATCTCTGCTGGGGAAGGGCTGAGAGCCCTGGGGCTGTGTAGCCTGGAGAAGAGCAGACTGAGGGCAGCTCATCAGTGCTGATCAGTGCTTAAAGGGTGGGTGTCAGGAGGGGGGGACCAGGCTTTGCTCAGTGCTGCCCAGGGACAGCACAAGGGGTAATGGGCACAGACTGGAACCCAGAGAGTTCCATCTAAACATGAGGAGGAGCTTCTTTAATCTAAGGGTGGCAGAGCAGTGGAACAGGCTGCCCAGAGAGGTGGTGAAGTCTCTGTTTCATAGGACTTTCAAGGCCTGCCTGGAAGTGTGACCTTCTCCAGGTGTCCCTGCCTTGGCACAGGGATTGGACTTGATAATCTGCAGAAGTCCCTTCCAACCCTTACCATTCTGGGATTCGGTGACAACCCAGCAGGGACTGACCTGGCCTCTGCAGCCTTGAGGGATTTTCTCCTTTTCTGCTAGTTCTGAGAGAAATGCAAATTTCCACCAGCTTCATCTTGTTAAGACCAAAATGAGATGATCAACACTGGTCCAGCCTCCTGATAGGATTTGATTCATACATGCTGTGAACCCAAAGCTTCTTCAGTAACTTGGAGGTGTCAGTTGGTGCCAAAGTGCCCAGCAGCCAGCAGTGGTCAGTGGCAGCCCAGAGGCAGCTGTGTGCTGGCTGCAGGCAGAGCAGGGAGAGCAGCAGCACAGGGAGGGGATTCTGCCCCTCTGCTCTGCTCTGCTCAGCCCTCACCTGCAGCACTGCCTCCAGCTCTGGGGAACCAGCACAAGGAGGCCCTGAAGCTGCTGGAGAGGGTCCAGAGGAGGCCACAAAGATGCTCAGAGGGCTGGAGAACCTCCCTATGGGGACAGGCTGGGAGAGTTGAGGTTGTTCAGCCCAGAGAAAAAAGGGTCCAGGCAGACCTCAGAGCAGCCTTCAGTACCTGAAGGGGCTGCAGGAGAGCTGGGGAGGGACTTTTGCCAAGGGCTGGGGGTGACAGGACAAAGGACAATGGCTTTGAGCTGGGAGAGGGGAGATTAAGAGTGGGGGTGAGGAAGAAATTCTTGAGAGTGAGGGTGGTGAGACACTGGCACAGGTTGCCCAGGGAGGTTTTGAGTGCCCCTGCCTGGAGGTGTTCAAGGCCAGGCTGGATGAAGCCTTGAGCAAGCTGTGCTGGTGGGAGGTGTCCCTGCCCATGGCAGGGGTTGGCACTGGCTGTTCTTGAAGGTCCTTTTCCACCTAAAGCATGCTGTGGTGCTATGAAAGGAAGAGGACAGTGTGTGCCACGTGTGGAACAGAAGCCTGGTGTATTACTGTGTTTTGTGACATGGATGTGGGAATGCAATCTGTTACCTTCCTGCTTAGTTTGGTAGTTTGGAGGTGGCAGGACATATGGCTGGCAAGGTAGAGCTGTTTGTGTTTGACACTTGTGTTTGGGACTCGTGAGTGGAGCAGGGAAACAAACAGAGCACTGCAGCAGGTCGTGGGAAGGCAGAGCTGGAGGGAGTCTGCTGAGTGCTTGGCTTCCTAATATTTCTATTAATTGTCTGCATCTGCTTCTAGAGAACTGCTCTCTGGGGTCCTTTCATGCCAGCTGAGTGTGTGACAATAAGGAGCCCTTTCTCTTCTTCTCCTTCCAGTGCAGTCAGCTGCCCCTACTCAGAGATGAACCTGCACAAAGAGAGCCTTGTCCCGGACCGGCTGAGCGGGGAGATGCCTGCGGCCAGCCCCGTGCCCAGGAGCAGGAAGGTGGAGGCCAGCGAGGGATCTACCTCTCCTCTCACCAAGTAATCAGCCACTGCAGCCATGGCCTGGCCATCAGCAGAGCTTCCTTTCAGGGTTCTGCAGCCCCATTGCTACTGGGGCCAGGTGAATGCTTTCTGAGCACCTGCCTGCTGCTCTGCGGCTTCATCGACAGGGCAGACCTGGCATAGCAGTGCCTGGCATAAGGTCACTGAGCCCTCAGAGCCTTGCTTACTATGTGTGACCACAGTCACAGAATGGTTTGGGTGGGAAGGTTCCTTCAAGCCCATCCAGTTCCAAGCCCCTGCCATGGGCAGGAATACCTCCCACTAGCCCATGTTGCTCAAGGCCTCATCCAGCCTGGCCTGCAACAGCTCCCTCCTTGGCCAGCCTGTTCCAGTGTCTCACCACCCTCACTGTCAAGAATTTCTTCCAGTCTAAATCTCCTCTCTTCCAGTTCAAAACCATTCCAGATTTTAAAAGACTTTGGCTTCCTCTTTGGTGTGTTTGGACTACTGAGTGCTTCACTGGAGTTTAAAATGGATTCTTTGCCACTTGGTTTCACTTCAGGGAATTGTCTTTCTGTTGTTTGTTGGGATGACCTCCCCAGGCAGCCTGTTCCAATCCCTGACCACTCAGCCTGCAGATCCTTTTTGTGACTCTTGCTGAGCATTAGGTAATACACTAATGGTTAAAAATAAATGCCATGGCTAGGACTGGCCAAGGAAAGTGTGTCCAGCAGGTCTGGGCAGGTTCTCCTCCCCATCTATGCTGCTCTGGTGAGACCACACATGGAACACTGTGTCCAGTCCAGCTTTCAACCTAAGACCACCATGGCCCTTAAACCATGTCCCAAAGTGCCACACCTCCAGAGATGGGGACTCCACTACCTCCCTGGGCAGCCTGTGCCAATCCTTGATCACTCTGGCATCAAACAAATTTTTCCTCATCTCCAAACTAACCCTCCCCTGGCACAACTTCAGGGCATTTCCTCTGCTATCACATAATACTAGGGAGCAGAGCCCAACCCCCACTTCACTGCAACCTCCTTTCAGGGAGCAATGAGCTCTGCCCTCAGCCAGGAGGGGAGACTAAACACCCCCAGCTCCCTCAGCTGCTCCTCCCAGCCTTGTTCTCCAGACCTTTCCCCAGCTTTGTTGCCCTTCTCTGGACCAGCTCCAGCCCCTCAATGTCCTTCTTGGAGTGAGAGCCCAAAAACTCAAGGTGTGGCTTCAGCAGTGCTCAGCCTAGGGGCACAATCACTTGCCTGCTCCTGCTGGTCCATGCCAGGATGCTGATGGTCTCCCCTCAGCCTCCTCCAGACTGAACAACCTCAGTCCTCTCAGCTGCTCCTCTCCAGCCCTGTTCTCTAGTAGAAGCATAGAATCCCAGAGGCTGTGCCCAGTGCTCCTTTCCCACTGTGCCAGTGAAGAGACTGAGTAACGTTTTGCAAGAATCCTGGTGGCACAGCCATGGGTCATGGAAGGGAGAGAAGGCAGAGCAGGACAGTGACACTTTACAGTGTTCTTGTTTTGTAAGGATTTGAAGTGGATAGCTGATTAGCAAAAATCCTAGCTTATTAAGTGGGTAGCTCATTATGCAAATCCTCTGTCAAATTGCCAAGACATTTTACCTTTGGTTTCATGGGGAAAGAGTTCTGAGCTCTCACTTCTACAAAGAGCTTTGCTGGTGGCAAGTAAAGAAAGCAACTTGTCCTTAAACAAACAAAACCCTTCAGCTGCCGTGCTGACTCTTTGCCCACAGAGAAGGGAAACAACTGCTTTTGGTTTGAAACATCTTGTTGATGTGTTTTAAACAGTGACAGAAAATGCTCCAGCCCTGGCCACGTAGCCATGAAATCTTCAGCTCACAATCGACCACTGCCTGGGAAACCTGCAGCTGAAACAACAAAGCAGGAAGATGCAGAAAGTAAATCTCCTTGCAAGAAGCCCCTCCTGTGTGATGTGAAAGAAAAGAAGGCATCTGGGTAACTATCAGTTCCTTTCAAAGTCTTGGGTGCTTTGGAATTGGTCAGCTCAAAATGCAGCTTACAAAGCAATGCAGAACCATGGTTTGTCCATGAAACTCATGGAGATGGAAGTTCTTCAGTTGTCTGCATGGTAGAAGTGGGGGGAGGGAAAAGAGTGTCACAGTGAGTATAAGAAAGGAGAGGAAATACTGCAAGACAGAAAAATTATTGGAAGTTGGGATCCTTCTTACTTATGCAGGCCCTAAAAGCAAGACAACTCACTTCTATGCAACTCAAGTATTGTGGCCTGAAATTGTGTCAGGAGAGGTTTAGGTTGGAGATTAGGGAAAATGTCTTTGCTACAAGAGTGGTCAGGGATTGAAACAGGCTGCCCAGGGAGGTGGTGGAGTCAAGAACTGTGTGGCCATGGCACTTGGGGACATGGTTTTGTGGCCGTGATGGTGTTGGGTTGCTGGTTGGACAGGGTGAGCTTAGAAGTCTGTTCCAACCACAACAATTGTATAACTCTTTGTGTATGCAGCATAAAGAGTTAGAAGTCTGTTCCAACCACAACAATTGTATAACTCTTTGTGTATGCAGCATAAAGAGTTAGAAGTCTGTTCCAACCACAACAATTGTATAACTCTTTGTGTATGCAGCATAAAGAGGACTTGCAGCTGAACAAACCTCCCTGAGAGAGGCAGCACTCTGCTCTTCACAGCATCAGGGCTAGGAACTGCTGGAGTTCTAAAGCATGGAGCCTCTGGTGGCTGCAGGGCCCAATGGATCTCTCTAGGTGTGTTCAAAGTACACCTGAGCCATTGAGGACACAGCTCCCTGTATCTGTGTGCTGCTCAGCTGCTCAGCTCAGGGTGGTTTTCATGGTGTTCAGACTCCAGTACAGCTCTGTCTACCTTCATGTGCCACCTGACTTTTGTTTCATCCAAGTCCTTCCCTGAGGAGCCAAGCACATATGAAGCCAACCATGAGATTTGTTTTGAGGTGGTAACATCCGAGTGGTACTCAGCTAACCTCCAGTTCCACTTACTGCTTTTCATAGCTTCACAGAACACTTTGGGTTGGAAGGGACCTTCAAGATCATCCAGTTCCAACCCTTCTGCCATGGGCAGGGACACCTCCCACCAGCTCAGGCTGCTCAAGGTCTCGTCCAACCTGGCCTTGAACACCTTCAGGGAGGTTGTGATCTTTGATCACATTCTGTGCTTCTGCGCTCCACAACCTCCCTGGGCAACCTGTGCCAGTGTCTCACCACCCTCACTGTTTATTTTTTTTAGCTAGGAAGAGTTATCTGTGCACACAAACAATTGCAGCAGAGAGTTTTGGTTTGCAAAAATACTTGTGTAAGAAACTGCAGCCTGTGGCTCTGGAATGCAACTGACTTCAGAATTCAATTAAAAAAAGATATGTGCCTACAGCATCTTCAGTTTTAATTTGAGTGTATCTTTATACTAGCTTCAAAGCAGCAAAAGAATTGCACTCTAATAGAAGTTCCACTCTGGAAATACTCAGTGAAAGAAGGTAGAATTGAGGCTGTTCAGCTTGGAGCAGAGAAGGTTCCAGGGAAACCTTGGAGCAGCCTTCCGGTGCCTGAAGGGGACTACAGGAAGGCTGCAGAGAGATTTTTACAAGGGTTTGTAGTGACAGGATGAGGGACGATGGCTTTGAGCTGGGAGAGGGCAGATTGAGACTGGAGATGAGGAAGAAATTCTTTGAAGTGAGGGTAGTGAGACCCTGGCACAGGTTGCCCGGCGAGGCTGTGGATGTCCCCTTCCTGGAAGTGTTCAGAGTGAAGCTGGATGAGACCTTGAGCAACCTGATCTAGTAGGTGTTGGCAGGGTGTTGGCATTGGATGACCTTGAAGGTCCCTTCCAGTCTAAACTGGAATTCTATGAATCTATGAATGTTTGGGCTGGCAAAGTAGAGGGAGCCATTGCAGGCAGCAGGCAAAAAGCAGCTTTTGGCTGAGTGAGAAGCAGTGAAAGAAGAATAACAAAGGACTGCAGATGTCTGCAGTGGGGTCCTTAGCAGCTGCACAGCAGTGTGGCAGGGCAGTGCAGGAGTTGGGGTGGGTTGGACCTGAAAGCTGGGTAGAGAAAGAGGTGTCCATGCTGTTCCAGACAGCTCTTGAAAATGGCATGGAAAAGCAGTAAGGCTTTGGAGGAGCTCTCTTTGTGTTCTTCACTCTCCCACATCCTCTGCTGTGGACACAACCACTGCCTTCATTTGGGTATTTTCCAGTTTCAGTTACCAGGTCAAGTGCATTGGTGCCATCAAATCCCACAATTGTTTGGTTTGGAAGAGACCTCTAAGATCATTGAGTCCACCCATCAAGCTAAGACCACCTTGGCCATTAGGCCATGTCTGTCTGACCTCCAGAATCTTGGCTTGCACTGCTGTTATGGCAGGTATTAAGGAGGCAAGAGAGGATTCAAGACTAATATTGTTTATTGATTTTGATATTCAGGACTCTCACCACCTGCCCAGTAACTTTTAATAATAACAGGTTCTTTGCAAGGGTCACAAAAACATTATACAAAGGAATAACAGAGCCTAGAACACTTCCCAAACAAGTAGCAATGGTACAACAAACATTGAACTGTCAGGAGTGGGAAGTTCTTGCAGTCAATTGCACTGCTTATCCACCAGAGGGCGTGGGAAGAGCTTCTTTGGGTCGATTACACTGCTTGTCCACCAGAGGGCGTGGGAAGAGGGTTTTTGGGGCAATTACTCTGCTTGCGCACCAGAGGGTGAGGGAAGAGGTTCTTTGGGTCGATTACACTTCTTGGCCACCAGAGGGCATGGGAAGAGGTTCTTGTGGGCAATTACACTGCTTGCCCACCAGAGGGCGTGGGAAGAGGTTCTTTGGGTCGATTACACTGCTTGCCCACCAGAGGGCGTGGGAAGAGGTTCTTTGGGTCGATTACACTGCTTGTCCACCAGAGGGCATGGGAAGAGGCTCTTTGGGTCGATTACATTGCTTGTCCACCAGAGGGCGTGGGAAGAGGTTCTCTGGGTTGATTACACTGCTCGTCCACCAGAGGGCGTGGGAAGAGGTTTTTTGGGGCAATTACTCTGCTTGCGCACCAGAGGGTGAGGGAAGAGGTTCTTTGGGTCTATGACACTGCTTGTCCACCAGAGGGCGTGGGAAGAGGTTTTTTTGGGGCGATTACTCTGCTTGCCCACCAGAGGGTGTGGGAAGAGATTATTTGGGTCAGTTACACTGCTTGTCCACCAGAGGGCGTGGGAAGAGGTTGGTTGGGTCGATTACACTGCTTGTC